>MU968411.1:5911235-6097271 GCA_034641835.2 Pinus albicaulis | reverse complement strand
TCAGAACTATCTTAAGTCTTGTAGCAGTGGAAGATTTACATCTTGAACAGTTAGATGTAAAGACAACATTTCTCCATGGAGATTTCGAGGAAGAGATATACATGCAGCAACCAGAAGGATATGAGGTAAAAGGGAAAGAAAAATTGGTGTGCAGGTTAAAGAAGAGCTTGTATGGCTTAAAACAGGCTCCAAAGCAGTGGTATCTAAAATTTGACAAGTTTATGTCCGAACAAGGTTATACTAGATGTCACTCTGATCATTGTGTTTATCTGAAAAGGAAAAATGATGGTAGCTATATTATACTGTTATTGTATGTAGATGACATGCTTGTTGCAGGGTCTAACATGTAGGAAATAAATGTGCTCAAAAGAAAATTGGCAAATTCATTTGCAATGAAGGATTTGGGAGCTGCAAAACAAATCCTTGGTATGAGGATAACTAGAGATAGGAAAAATCGCAAATTAACATTGTCTCAGAATGAGTACATAGAGAAGGTGTTGAAAATATTTAATATGCAGAATGCAAAACCAGTTAGTACACATTTTGCTAGCCATTTCAAACTTAGTAAGGAGATGTGCCCAAAGACCCAAGAAGACATGGATTATATGTCTAAAGTTCCATATGCATCAGCAGCTGGAAGCTTAATGTATGCAATGGTCTGCACAAGGCCTGATATTGCACATGCAGTGGGAGTTGTAAGCAGGTACATGAATAATCCAGGAAAAGAACATTGGATGGCAGTAAAATGGATTCTTATATATTTGAGAGGTACCACAAATCAAGCATTATGCTTTGGTGGTTCAAACATTGCTCTACAGGGATATGTTGATGCAGATATGGCAGGTGACAGAGATAACAGGAGGAGCACTACAGGATATGTATTTACCGTAGGTGGAACAACTGTCAGTTGGGTTTCAAAAATCCAAAGTGTTGTTGCACTTTCAACAACAGAAGCAGAGTATGTTGCTGCTACAGAGGCTAGTAAAGAAATGATTTCGTTACAAAGGTTTATGGATGAATTGGGTAAGAAGCATGATATGGGCACGCTATATAGTGATAGCCAAAGTGCTATTCATCTTGCAAAGAACTCAGCATTTCATTCCAGGACTAAACACATACATCTCAAGTACCATTTCATACGGTCAGTATTGAAAGATGGAGAGTTGAAGCTGGAAAAGATACACACTAGCCAGAATCCTGCAGATATGCTAACAAAAGTCGTAACCAGGGAGAAACTGAGAACGTGCTCAGTTTCAATTGGTCTTCAAGGATGGTGATGAAGATGAGAAACAGCCAGTTCCAAAGAGGAGTCATTTTCCAACAAAGAAAGCAGCGGTGGAGTTGCTACAATTAGTCTCCAAGTGGGAGATTGTTGGGTGTGGAGCCTGATTAACTTGTTTACTTTGTATCACAGCATTGGACCCCTGTACCTTAAAAGGGGCGGCAACGCCGCCCTTAATTAATCGCTGTCGTGGGGGGTCCAGGGGGAGTGGCAGCGCTTTTCAGAGCCCCCCCCTAGCGGGGGCTTTCAGGGGCAACGCCCCCGAAGCTAAAAACAGATGCAAAATTGCCTTGTAAAAGTATAGTAATTTCTAGTCAATCTGGGCCATTCATTAGGCAAATGATCTGACGGTAGAAGTTATGTTTAGATTAGGGTTTTTTGCCCTAGAAGGCAACCCCTCGCTTTTATGAGGGCATTGTATTGCGGCCGTGTATTGTATGTGCGTATTCTCAGAGCGAGAAATAGAGAGGGCATGGAGAGAGAATGCAGGATACATGTGGCCGGATAAGGCCGTAGGCTTGGCCCTTCATTTCCGAGCCGGATAATAGAAAGGAAGGACTAGTTGTTCGAGGTGGACTAGGCCCAAACTACTGGTTCGTCAATTTAGTGTGTCCTAAATTGCCGCATTTAATTGTCAATCCGGGAATCGTAAGCTGATGAAGTGCGGCGCACTATATGTGCAAGATAACCTCTTTCTTAACTTTTTGTCGTTTATGGTCTTTCTAAGGTAAAATGGAAATTCTAAAGTGAAAAACAAGCTTGGTTATAATTGTTCAAGGAAGTGATATCCCCTATAATAATTTACCAATCTCGAAACTTTAAAAGCAAATTGAAATTACAAATGACAAAAGAAAGTAAACTGCTGAAATGGAAAGTGCTGTTAATCTAATGAATCAAAACAAGAAACTAGTGAATATGAAAACTAAACTATTCTTGCTGCCAACAGAACACAAAAGAAACTACGCTTATGGAAATTCAAAATTGCAATGAAAGAAATCTAAATCAGATTACATCAATTCATTTTCTGACCCTTCATCATTAGACCAGCTATGACTTGCGGAAGTAACCATAAACAACTTGTGTAACTGATATTTAATTTTGCAGAAAGTAAACTAATACTAAACCATACACACATGATTCAATCCCTCGCCATCAGTCCAGCTGTGGCTTTCGGAGGCAATTGAAGATGTCATACATGATTCAATATATCTAAGTTTGCGTAAAAGAAACTAATACTAAACTACACACTTCATCATGCAGCCCCTCACCATCAGTCCAGCTGTGGCTTTCGGAGGAAACTGAAGACGCTATGAGCAGCTTAATATATCTAATTTTGCAGAAAGGAAACTAATACTAAACTACACATCTCATCATGCAGCCCCTCACCATCAGTCCAGCTGTGGCTTTCGGAGGTAGCCGAAGACACTATGAGTAGCTTAATATGTCTAATTTTAACTACTGAATCAGATAAACAAAACTGAAATGCACAAAACAAAACTGAAGTTAAACAAAGACTGTGAAAGAAAACTAGCAGCAGAATAATATCAGTTTCATATCATTAGCAAAAATACTATGAAAATGCCCCGGGCTGTCTACCTAAAACCTGCACAAGAAAACTGATCAGTATTTTAACAATCATAAAAAACATAAAAGACAGGAATGCAATGGAAATTACAGAAATGTATGAACAGAAATAAAACAACTATGAAATATGAACATGTAATGGGTTATGATACAATGATTACTTCAAGAAATGAAATGAAAAATATATACATTAATACACAGAACCTCGGCTGAGCAGGGGCCCTCTACGCAGCTCTGGTATGATCTTCAAACACGAATTAAGTTATGAAACATAGTTCTTCACATTAAAAAGAAAGTCATTACAGGCTGGTGGTATTACGGCTCAAGGCAGCGTAATCACCACATAACAGAGTACGCACATCAACTTAACAGATATATCAACTAACAACTATCAACTCCTATTCACTAACTCTACGTGCGTATGCAAACGCTCTTTATAAAGCAATAAAATGTAACTGTCTCCTGAAGTTTATGATAACAGCCAGCACGTAGACCACTAAGGCCACGGATTTAGGAGTATGGCCATGTTGGAAAAAGGATCTATGGAAGGTGGGCGCTTAAATTCAACTCCAGAACTTTGCACAGATGTCAATTAACCTCCGTAAGCTTGGAAACGGCCGTATGGATGTTTCTATGCCACGAAACAGAGTCCAGCCGACATAGAACTCCACAGTTGACTTTCACGTGGATGGCTTTGACCGCGGCTTTCCTTGACGAATTTACTTGAACCAATAGGACACGAACCATGTCCTTGTCATTCCTAGCCTGCCCATGTGGCTCGTTTCCTTCGTTGACACCCGTAACATTGATTTCCACAAAATAGCTGCGGAAAGTTGCAGCGGCTGCGGAAAGTGACAAGTTTCCGCAGCTGTATGAACAAAATCTAAATCAAATAGAAAACACACAAACATAATTAAAAACCATGTTAGATACCTTTTTGCACATGATATTTGACAATTTTGGAGGTTTAGGTGAGTGAAAGAGATATGGAAAAGTGTATGGAAAAAGAGGCAACGGGACTCAACATACCCTGATCAGAATATGTGTTGCATGTCCTCATGCAACCAAAATTTTGATACTTTTGTTCAATTCATGTGCCTTCATACTTCAGCCAGTACATCTAACCCCCTTCTTCTTTGGTACCGCCATCATTCTGGTTTCTTCATTAAGCACCCGAATTTGATATTCACAAGCCGCTTCTCAATTTTTGCATTTTTAACTTCTTATTCTTCTTTTGCCAAATACCCAAATGTAACATAGTATTGTCATGGATGATCTTGTCCACGGTTTTGGTTTTGATAGCATTTTCATTTTTGATATGCCGATTCAAAAGTCTAAATTTCAAAAAATTTCGTTTTAATGATCGAAACTAAATCATCCCAGCAATGTATGAGGTCGAATAGAAGAGGTACTTGGGTCGTGGTCGCCTTCTCCAAGGATTCTATATAGTCATATACCTCCACGTTTGGGGTCTACTTCCGGTGTCTTCTTCATTGGGCTGTCCCCAAAGTGCCGCAAAGGAGAATTATGTTCCTAACTGTCGAGGAGAACTTTCATCAATATTTTGCCGAGAATAAGATGGAGTATGCTCACTATTCGATTGGGAGTGAAAGGGATTCAAACTACTCAATCGACCGAAATGGACTATGGTCGGGGCTTTTGGAGATCGTTCAGGATGTCTCCTCACTCCAAATCATGAAATGAGGACCTTTAATTTGTGTTTTTCTCAATTTTCCCTTTTAAGCCTCGCTTCTCCTCACATGCCGTGGTACACTACCCTTTTGTTCTTGTTTTCCTCGTCTCTCGCTTCTTGATAGAGATGATCGTTGAAGAAAAACTAATCTTTCGTATAGAATTTGGTGATCTTCTTCTTCAGAAGAAGGAGTTTTATGGACAAAATTTCAATAATTTCTTTCCTTTGGTATTATCAAGCCAGTTTTGATTTCCTTCTTTTCCTTTTTACCAATCTCTTCCCTAATGTTTCTTCATAGTAGTAGTAGAAGTATTTTGATTTCATCTAACGTTTCTTTTCCTTCTACTTCTTTTGTCGTGTTGTCATGGAATTTCCCGTGTAGGAGCAACTTGGGTTTCAACATCAACATTCATTTTCTTTCTTCTACTTCTTCTAATTGGACTAACTTCGTGAATTTCCCGAGGTTCTTCAAAGAAGTTTCTAACTAGGAATTGTTCCTATGTATCTTTTCTTTTCTTTTAGCTCCTTTTCAATCGAATTCTTATAAGCCCATGGTGATATAAATGAGGCTCTACATCTCCTAGGTGTTTTTGCACAACAGCCCATTTTCTTCAAGCTATTGAATAGGAAATAAGGAAGATCGAGAGTTTGGCTTTCAAGAAAATTCATCAATAGCCTAGTATGGTACATGTACATAGAGCCAAACGACCTTCACATGTAATAAATTTCTCGAACAATGAGTAACAGTGTCTCATTCATCTTTTATTGCATGCACAGGATTCTCTTTGAAAACAAAGATATCCATACCTTGATTTCTAGAGATTGTTCTCCATGCCTCATCACCGATACTTTTATTTCAACCAACGTTCTCCTTCCCGAAGAAGCTCGTGGCCGTTGCTATTGATGCTTCATTGACCAAAAACTTGAGGTCTCCCACTTCGCTTCCGAGCCACTAAATGATCTTGCAAACGCTTTTGTAACTTCTCTCGTGGTAACCCCCGAATTTTTGAATAAAACGCAAGCCATTTAGCTTTCCTCAACATCTTTTCGTTGTGGAAATCCTCTATAAATTTCGTCCTTCCTAGTCACTTAATAATTTTCCCATTTTACTTCTCTCAAGCCTACGTTGCCCTCCTTCCTAGGGTTTAAGTGGAAATGAACGATGGAATACGTAATCGAGCACAATACCGTGGGGATGTTATCATAAAAATGGAAATGAGGAACCATAAACTGCATTATAAGAGTAAGACTGGGTGGGTGGATATACTTAGAGTAAGAGTGAGAAAAAGGAACGGGAATGGAGTGAAATAGGAGTGAGAATGAGAGTGGGTTTGTAAACACAGAGACACGACATAAAGAGGTTAACAAAGTATAATGCATTCTGCCGCGTTTTGAATTTTGGTGGCCGTGTAATAAATATAAACACGTTTCAATCAATGATTATGAAGTTATGCGGCTTGTAAGAGTCCTTTGTCAACTCAAATACGTATCATTATCTACTATGGGATATTTGAACATGAGTGAGAGTCGGAATTTCAATGATGAAACCGTTTGTGAATAAATGCAAGAGGATAACATGGAAATCGTGGAAGGTTACGGACCGTCAATATAACTACTGCGCGTTATGGGTAGAGCTCATAGTTTAAAATTACATAAAAATGTGTTTTTCGATACTATTTGAAATAAACTTTATTCATACCTTGAATCTGTTGCCCTCTTGGTCTTCAATCGATTGATCTTCATTAGTGTCTTGAATGTTCCATTGATCCTCCCTCCCCGCATTTTATTTCATAATTATGAAAATAACAACTAACTCCGTACATTCTTTTGAAAACAGAGTAGCAAACGTAGGCCACACCGTTTCCGTCGGCGTAAAACCGGAGCTCTACCATGAAACCGACACAGCCTATTACTTGGCTGAAATAGAAATGAAAAAATGACAAATGAACAGTGGAAATGGTCATAAAAAGATTTTTATTGATGGAATGACAAATGAAGTGAAATGAAATGAAATGAAGTGGAATGAAATGGAGGTGGTGAAATGAAATGAAATGAAAGACGTATTTTTTGGAAAATATAGAGTGTCGTGTGTCCCCGATTTTCACCCCATATTTTTCGTATAAGACTGCCAATCAATGATTGGTTTTCGTGCTTATACCTTTTTTTTTTCTTTTTTTTTCTTTTTTTCTTTTTTTTTCTTTTTTTTAACTTGAAAAAACAAAAGCTAGCCCTCGGTGGGAGAAGAAGAATTTTCCGTACTGTACCGATTGCAAAGTAACTTTCTTGAAACAACTTGACAAAATCCTCTTTAGAGAGTGGCTTATGATAAACTTTCAATCTATGGCCATTCACTATAAGAGGAGTTTGAAACTCATCAATGGTCTTGATTCTTACAAATACCCATTGTTAAAGATCTTGTCAATCTCATATGGCCCAAGCCAATGAGTCCGAAATTTCCCTTGAAAATCTTGGCTCTGGAGTCAAATAACAATGCCCAATCTCCTTCTTGAAACTTATTCTCTTTGATATATTTGTCATGCCATTTAGTTCTTTGATATTGAACTAGATCAGTTCTTAGAATTGCTTCTATTCGATCTCATCTAGCTCATTCAACTGCCTCCATTCTATGCTTTTGGGGCTTTGGTAAGTCCATCCCCAACCGAATCGCTATCTTGAAGGTCTTGACTTGAACTCAATGGGGAACAAGACTTCTTTCCCATAAACAAGTCCATAGGGAGAATGTCCCGTTGTATTCCTCCATGTAGTTCTCGTAGGCCCACAAGGCTTCGGAAGCCTTTCGCCCCACCCTTCTCGTGTAGATGAACAAGCCTTGGTGATGATACTTTCAAGAACTTTGTTTGTGGACTCCACTTTGACCATTTGCTTATGGATGGTAAGGAGTAGATCTTCCGTGCTTGATTCTGTATTCTTCCATCAACTTCTCCACCAAATTTGATGTGAATCGTCTCCGGACCGTTACACTTCTCTTGGAACACCAAAGCGAGTAAAAATATCCTCATAAAGAAAATGAACAACCGAATTTTCGCAGCGCATACTAATGCTTTAGCTTCACCATTTAGTAACATAATCAAAGGTAAACCAATATATACTTCTTTTGCTTAGATGGTGGATTAATTCCATTCAATGAAATCTAAAGCCCATTTTTCAAAGGGTTCAATGAGTACCGTGTTTACATGGTATTTCATTTGGAAGCGGGTAGGTTTCCTCACTTCAAGTGCCTATCACACCTTTTGACATATTGTTTTGCATCTTTGAAGAGAGAAGGCCAATAATATCCCAAGGAAAGGATTTTATAGGCCGTCCTTGTCCGCAAAGCAACCGCCGCATGGTTCACCACATGCCTTAACACGGCATTTCATCTTCCCCGACACATCTTCCCCGATCACAAGATCCGGCCCCGTTTTAAACAATTCGTTAGAAATCCATGAATATCTTGAACTTCTCCCGAATAATTTTTCGTTTTTCTCTTTGAAATAAATGTGAAGGTAGTTTCCCGTAACCAAATAGTTAGCAATATCTCGCATACCAAGGGGTCTAAATCTTAATAGTTACCGCAAACAAATATTCATCGTGAAACTTATCTTCTACAGAGAATCTTCTTTAGTATTCTAAATCCTAGACAAGAAATCGCCCACCGTATTATGTTTTCCTCGGTCTATCCAACACAAGAATATTGAATTCTTGCAAAAGTAAAAGCCATCTTGTCACTCGCCATTAGTAACAGGTTTATTCATTAAATATCTAATTGCAGAATGGTCGAGAGGAATAAAAAGTTTCATACCGTTATGTAATGTCTAAACTTATTAATTGCATGAACAAATGGGCCTAAGAATTCTTTCTTTACTGATGATAATTCAACTCTCAGGAGTCAAATTTTTACTCGGTGTAATAAATGGCATAAGGAATTAAATTTTTTGACTCCAACACAAATTAAAGAGCCGTATCTCGAAGCATCCGTAGAAATATGGAAAGGAAGTTTCCAATTTGGTCCTCTCAAGATAGGTGCTTCAGATATTCTTGTTTTCAAAGTTTCAAAAGCCGATTGACAATCAGATCCCATTTAAAATCACAAACTTTTGTAAGAATTCTGAAGAGTGGAGATGCTATTTTAGAAGTTTTCTATAAATCTTCTATAGTAACCAAAGAACTTGTAAAAACTTTTCTAACACTTTTCGACAATTTGGAATAGGCACCGAGATGACTTCAACTTTTGATCTATCAACCTTAATCCTGACTTCGAAATATGATGTCCTAAAACAATCCCTTCAAGAAACATCATAAAGCATTTTTCATGGCTCAATGAAAGGTTTGTTTCCTTTACATCTTATGAGAACTTTTTCCAAATTTTCTAATGCCTCTTCAAATGAATTACCATAACCGTAAAATCATCCATATAAACCTCTACACAATCATGGATTAGATCAGAAAAAATTCCTAGTACTCCAGCTTCTTTGGAATGTTGCTGTGCATTACACAACCCAAAAGGAAGCACGGTAGCAAAAGTTCTATGGACAAGTAAATGTGGTCTTATTCGATCTTCGTGTGCTACCTCGAATTTGATTATAACCACTAAAACCATCCAAAAATGAAAAGTACTTTTACCCTCGCTAATGTATCTAATACCTGATCAATAAAAAAGGCAAAGGAAAGTGATCCTTCAAAGTTGCTTTGTTCAATTCCCCGTAATCAATGCATACTTCCATTTACCATTCTTTTTAGGTACTATAACCAAAGGAGAAACCCATCTACTTATCCTAAATTGATAAATGAAGTTTACATTGAGAAGTTTTTGGAGCTCTTCTTTCACTATTCTCTAAGATTTGGATTCATCCTTCTTTGAGGTCAGTTCGATTGGTCTACCTGCTTTTCCCCTAATATAAATATGATGGATGCAAGTCTTAGGATCAATACCCTTCATGTCGCATACTCCCATGCAAATGCAAGAGAATTTTTTTTTGCAAGATTCTGCTAGTCTTTCTCATAGACTTCTCCTGTGATGTTTGTTGATATTCAATGTCTTTTCTGAAAAAAATCTCAAAAGCAGACTTCCACAAACTCTTCCCTCTTATAGAGTAGAGAGACATTTGCCTCGATGATAAATATTCTATGTCGCATTCCAACCGAAATTGTGTGGGGTCATATTTTCCGAAGTTATCTCAAAATTTTCTAATGTGTTCGGGGACGTTGACTATCCTCACTAATTTCAGAAATGGTGTAAAAGACAAAGTTGTATAGTGTTCTCATCATCGACCCATTCATTGTCTCCTATTTCCGTGATCGCTTCACGGAGGATACAAATTGAATTTCTTTGTCGAATTACCATTAGAAATGTACATGTCTCCAGATCTACAACTAATAAAAGCATCGACTGTGGCCGCCCAAGGTCTTCCTAAGATAATTGGATGTCCTCCTCAGATTACTTTTGGGAGTCAAAATCATAAAGTCTACCGGATATTCCCAAGAATCTAAGGGGAGACTAAAATATCTTCTAATACACCATCCGGTTTAATAACCGATCGATCCGCAAGTTGCAATAAAGTAGGTGAAGAAGGTTAGGAAGTTTTAACCGTTCCATACCGTCTACTCATAATGTTGATAGCAGCCCCTAAGTCTCAATGTGTTTGGAATTTCTATCCCATTTATATGTGTCTTCTGGATAATTGGATCTTCCCTGATCTACATACTTCGCATGGTAATTTTTCCCATCATAATGTTCCGTAATTCTTCCTACTGTGGATTCTTCTTGTGTCCTTTAGCTTCCTTCGGGTCTTTGAAACTCAACTCCTTTATGGTTTTTGCTAGAATAGGAATTTCTCGAATGGCTTGTAGCAATGGAATCTTGATACAAACATTCTTCAATTCATCTAGAATGTCATAGTTAGGCAACAAGATTTGTTTTTCCACCCCTTTATCAATTTGTAGTCTCTCCGGAAAGGAGGTGTAGATGAAGATACGTTGCTCAACTATAGGAGTTGTGGATGGGTAGCTTTTTCTTTTTCTTTTTGAATTTTGAATTTTGAAGAGATTCTTCCTCGTAACCCTTATTGACTTGAAGAGAGTCCTCCTCGAGGTATCTTGCTCTTGAATGTCTATATAGAAGGTTTTTTCTAAAACTCTACTCGTATCCGAGTTGTACATCGTTGAGAGGAACAATCATATAGGTAGGAAATTGTTGTCCTTCTACCATATAAGTAGTTTGAGGATTCTTATTGTTAGGATTTGGCAATGGTCAATGGAAGTTGATTTGTCTTCTCGTTGGTATGGGAGCATGAGTTTGAGATTTGTATTTTGTTGAGAAGTTGTTGTTGGGGAAATGGCAATGAAAGTTGTTGTGGATTTTGGCTTGGAAATTGTGGAGTTTGTTGATTTTGAAAAGATGGAGGATATTGATAAAATTGAGCAAATCTCCCATAAGGATTTTGAATCCCTTGTACCCATGGTTGATATGAATTTTGATGTTAGCCAAGGTTGTTGCCAAGGAGTCCAATTTGGTGGGGTTTGGATATCCATAGGGTTATTAAACCTCGTGATTGTTGTCCCCGCCAAGGTCTCCTGCGACAAAACAAGAGAGATTCTATTGAATTTGGATCTTCTGAAAAACAAACTTCTCTTGAGTCCGTGATCAAGGACAATCTCATCTCATGATTTTCCGAGCAAATCATACATGTTTCTACAACTTTTGCATCCAAGGACATTCCCTTAAAGCATGTTTCTTTCTACATTTCTATAAAGATGGCTAAAGCATCCGTTTCTCGCTTTCTCGCTTGTTTTGGATTTTAAGGGTGTCTAGTCACTACCAAGATTCCCTAAGATATCGCCTTAAAATCTATCAAGTATATTACCAATCTCTCGCCCTACTTACCGATCCGCCAAGTGCATTTGTTAGCCCTAATAAGAGAAGACCTAGGCCCTTTTCCAGCTTCTTTAGATTTTCCTCGAGAGATGGATACATAGTTCCGTTATATCATGAAATGGGAGCCGAGAAATGTCTCCTTTCCCCATCATTTAAAATGTCTATCCATTCATCTCTAATGGCTTTTAATAGGAGGGCTTTCAAGGTTTCATTATCTAAGTTGCTCATCTTTTGCTCTTTCAAGTTGTATTGAAATCTTTCAATTAAGTCTTCCAAATTTTCATCTTCTTTTTGCATCATTTTGAATACCTCATCCTTGTGATTGGTGGGCATACAATAGTCCAAGTATCTATCCAAAAAATTTTGTTTCATATCATCAAGTCCTCGATAGATTGAGTGGGTTGTCCCATGAACCATTTCAAAGCGTATCCCTTCAATGTTGAAGGAAACAGCTTGAGTTTTTGAGAATCTTCCATATAGTCATAAGTTCGGCACTTACCAAACTCAAACAGAAATGTTTGTGATCCTCACTTCGTAATCCATAAAAGTTAGAAGAACATGGTGAGATATTTTTTTCATTGTTGCATGAGTTTCCTCATCAACTATAGGGAATCCAAGCCAATTGTCCCTATTTCTACCGTTATTTCTTCACCATTGTTATCTTCATTATCTCCTCCTCTTCTACCTCCACCTCTATTTATTACTTCCTCTACCATGATAGTTTCTTTAGAGTCCTTATAGTCCTCTAGTTTCTTCTACCAAGGAAGGATGAGAGAAAGTCTCTTTGTTTTCTAAGTGGGTTTTAGTAGGTGGTATAGGAGAATCCTCTAATTCAAATTGCTCCTTGACTTCCAAAAATCTTAAGGCTAGGGGTAGATGGTGGTGAACTGGTCTATGCTCTCAAGAAGATGGAGTTGTGAAAATCGAACTCTTGGCTTTAGCTATAAACTTCAGAATCTCTTGCTCTATATGCATCTCATTTTTTATTTTTTATTTTTTTTAAAAAAAAGTTGGGCTAATACCCTCTTTTTTTGATCTTCCAGACCACACTAGGTGCAAGAAGAGAGCATACTTAAGAAATTACTAAACCAATAACTCCTTTCTCGATCCTCCGCATCACACTAGGTGCAAGAGGAGAGCATACCAAGAAGTTATCAATTTTTCCTCTTTTTATGATTTTATGTTTTTTTTTTTTTTTAAGAAATTGGCTACCTAGTTACAATTTCCTATTGGCGCTGTATTGTTTGGTCAATTTAGTGTGTCCTAAATTGCTGCATTTAATTTGCTTACGGGAATCGTAAGCCGATGAAGTGCGGCGCATTCTCTTTCAAGATAACCTCTTTCTTAACTTTCTTTTTTGTCGTTTTTGGTCTTTCTAAGGTAATGGAAATTCTAAAATAAAAACAAGTTTGGTTATACTAGTTCAAGGAAGTGATATCCCCTATAATGATTTACCAATCTTGAAACTTTAAAAGCGAATTGAAATTACAATGACAAGACTTGAAAGAAAGTAAAGTGTACCGCTTAAAATGAAAAAGTGTCGCTAATCTAATGAATCAAAAACAGAAACTAGGACTGCGGAAACCAAACTATTCAGCCACCGAACACAAAAGAAACTACGTTATGGAAATTCAAAATTGCAATAAAATAAATCTAAATCGGGATTACATCAATTCATTTTCTAATCTCTTCATCATTAGACCATATGACTTGCGGAAGTAATCATAAATAACTGTGTAACCGATATTTAATTTGCAGTAGTAAACTAATACTAAACCATACACACATGATTCAATCCTCGCCATCACTCCATCCAGGCTTTCGAGGCAACCGAAGATGTCATACATGATTTAATATATCTAAATTTGCGTAAAAGAAACTAATACTAAACTACACATTTCATAATGCGTACCACCATCACCAAATTCACTGTGGCTTGAGTAAGTAACCGAAGACGCTATGAGCGCCTTAATATATCTAATTTTAAAAGAAACTAATACTAAACTACATATAGGATTTCATCATGCAAATTCTCTACCATCGGCCCAAATTCGTGGCTTCTCTTGAGAGTAACCGAAGACATTATGAGCAAATTAATATATTTAAATTTAACTACCGAACCGATAAACAAAACCTAATGTTCAAAGCAAACCTAAGTTAAACAAAAGCTATGAAAGCAAACTAGCAAGAATAATGTTAATTTCATATCATTAGCCAAAATACTATGAAAATGTCTGTGTTGTCTACCTAAACCCGTACAAGCAAAAACCGACGTTGATTAACAATCATAAAAACATGAATGACAATTTAAAATGAAATGGAAATTATGGAAATGTATGAACAAAATGAAACAACTACAAAATATGAACATGTAATGGATGGTGATACAATGACTTTTTAAAGAAATGAAATGAGAAATATACATTAATACACGTAACCTTGGCTGAGCTGTGGCCCCCTACGCCTTGTACGATCCTCAAACACGAATTAAGTTGTAAAACAACGTAGTTTTCTCATTAAAAAGCGCTCATTACAGACCGGTAGTATTACTTCGCCATGCGCGTAATCACTACAAAGCAAAAATAACAGAAAGTACGCACATCAACTATCAACTAACAATCATCAACTAACTCCTACGGCGATGCAAACGCTCTATATAAAACAATAAACTCAGAATCGTCTCCCCGAAGTTTATGATAGCAAACTTTTACACGAGACCACTACTACTAATGATATAGGAGTATGGCCATGTTGGAAAACGGATCTATGGAAGGTGGATGCTTGAATTCAACTCCTAACTTTGCCGATGTCATTAACCTCCGCAAGCTTAGAAACGCCGTATGGATGTTTATATGCCACGAAACGTAGTCCAGCTCGACATGAAACTCCATAGTCGACTTCCACGTGGGATGGCTTCGACCGCGGCTTCCTTTCGATGAATTTACTTGAACCAATAGGACACGAACCATGTCCTTGTCATTCCTAGCCCGTCCATGTGGCTCGTTTCCTTTGTAGACACCTCGTAATATATAATTCCACAAAATAGCCGCGGAAAGTTAGAAAGAATGCGAAAGTGGCAAGTTTCCGCAAACTCGTATGAACAAAATATAAACATCAAATAGAGCACAAACATAATTAAAAACCATGTTAGATACCCTTTTGCACATGATATTGACAATTTTTGAGGTTTAGGTGAGTGAAAAAGTATGGAAAAGTGTATGGAAAAGAGGCAAATTCGGGACTCAACAATCATCTCACTTGGTGAGGGGTTAGTTTATGAGAATAGAGGTCTGGGTTCAAGTCTCATTCTTAATCTTCTTTTGTAAAAATTTTGTTAAAAGAGGCGGAATTTTTCTTTTTAAAAAGTCGCACTTCATCCCGTTCCCGGGTAACTATCTAAGATCTACAACTCGCATTTTTCAAAAGGAATAACTTCTTCATCCGTAAGTCAAAGCTGAAAGCTGCTAAAACGGCCCAATTTTTTCAGAGATATTTCCATTGGGATGTTTGTTTCAACTTTTCTTAAAATGGTTTTTTTTTAAATGGAAAGTAAGGCTCCCGATTATTCTTAACAAGACTAATTATTTCCAATGGTTTCACATTGTACATATACTTAGAAGTAAAGGGATTTATAGAATAGCCGTATATCAAGAAACTAAACCTTCTGATGATGATAAAGCTACTAAATGGAAAAATAAACAAGATCAAGCACGAGGCTATAGGAATGTCCATCAAGCCAAGATCTTTGATTTCATATCTTTGACACCGACACCCCGTGAAGCCCCGGAAAAAGCTAAAAACAAGAATTCAAAATCAAAATCAAGGTCACACTACCTGATAATGAGTTGCTTACTTTAGACCCCAATAATTTCTCCTCCATTGAATATTTTTTGGTCCAAATTCAAGACCCTCGAATTCTTTTAGAAGGTTTTAAGATAAAATAGGACGATGGTAGCCCTACCTATTGCATTCTACAACTTGGCCCCGCATACTCCGTATTTGTTTCCGCCTTCCATTCCACTAAAGAAGCCATCATTTCTTCAGAACCACCTACAAGAATCCCTCTTTGATGCCTTTGTGACTTGATAAGAGAACAGAAAAACTTTACACTGGTCTTACCATCGCCGGGAGACGCTTCTAAGAAAGCCTTAGGCACTTCAACAACAACCATATCAAAAGAATCCCAAGAAGCAGATCCCAAAAAATATGGTCCTAAACCAAACAAGGGTCCTAAGCAATTTCGTATGCATAAAACTCGAAAATCAAATCACCAAAATAATAAGGCAAATCAAAACAAAGGAAAGAATACAAACACATTGCATAAATTTGCAATTGGGATGCCATATAGAGTCTAAATGTTTTAATAAAGATCTGCTCAGGAAGGGGTGAATGAAGAAGCAAGTACAACATCAATTTGGAGCACTCTTCACCTTCATCTTTAGGCATGGCACTTTCCGCTTTGTGGTTTTCAAGCATCAAGATATGGTTATGCATTAAATGTATCTTCTCGCTTCTCCTTCTCATGAGTGGGCTCATTGATTTTAGAACTTCTTACCACATGGCTAAAAATAAATCCATGCTTTCTTATTTAAATGATTGTCACAACAAACATATTTATGTTGGTGATGATAGATCTCTTAGTGTTGTAGGATCTAGAACCATTCATCTAGATAATGGTCAGCATTTAATTATGTACTATGTGTTCCTAGCTTGTCATGCAAACTTATCCGTTTATCGCATAACTCATTCAGGTGAAGGGAAATAGTAGAATTTCAATTTCAGATGTTGTAATCATGAATTAAAAGATCCTAAACATATTTTAGCTATCGGAATTGTTGATGATCATGGGTTGTATAAGTTTGACAACTTTGGGTCATCATGTCTTCCCTCTATTTTTGTTGCTCATAATGATGATGTGAGCAAACTTTTGGCATGAGCGATTTGGTCACTTAAACTATCGCTCTATTCAAACTCTATGTAAAGAAAATATGGTGACAAAGCCTTCCTATGGTATCTTTCCAAGATGGTGTTTGGTTCAGATGTGTACTCGGAAACATCATTAGGATATTTTTGACAAACGTTCCTCTTGGCACGCTTCAGCTCTCTTTACACTTGTGCATAGTGATTTATGTGGTCCACTTCCGTTGTTTATTTCTCTCGGTTGCAACTTTGCTTCTTAAATTTCATTGATGATTTTTCCGTACGCACTTGGATATATTTCTTAAAACTCAAGAGTGAAGTTTTTAACATGTTTCGGCCTTTAAGGCCTTTGTTGAGAAACAATTTCGACATCAAATTCTTAAGTTCGTATCGTATAATGGCGGGGAGAATATGTTAACAAAAAATTTATCAAATTTCGCACCGAGCATGGCATTCAATTTGCAACATACCGTTCCATATAATCCACAACAAAATGGTGTAGCTGAAAGGAATAATCGCACCTTAAAAGAAATGGCTAATCAGATGCTTCAATCTAAAGGACTTCATCTCACTTGGGCAGGCTTTCATTAACTATGAAAATTACATAGTAAATTGCATTCCTACTAAGGTTTTAAAGAATATAACTCCGTAAGAAGCTTGGAGCTCAATCAAACCAAACATGTAAGTCACTTTCGTGTTTTTGGAAGTGATGCTTGGGCCCATATTCCAAATGTGAAACATAAAGCCTCGAACCTCGCAGTGAAAAATGCATTTTTGTTGGATATTCTTGCTTTCAAAGGATATAGACTTCTTCAACCAAAATCCAAAAATATAATAATCAAAAGAGATGTAAAGTTTGAGAAAATATTTCGACCTCGCGAGCCTAGTTCGGCGGGTGCCACCTTCCCGTCTACGAGTACCGATTCAAAGATATGTGCTACCTCTCTCTCTTCTATTTTTAATATCATTCCTTCTGGGGCTCGTATGATGATGTTAAGATTAAAATCCTCCTCCACCTCTTGAAATTGTTCGTACTCCACCACTTCAAAGATGGGTCCACTCTACTCTAGATGTAGCAAAATTTCTTGCAGTGACCCCGCCGATCGATCACGTACACGTTCTCAATTCCTAAGAGCTTCTTCCTTATTGGCTCAAGTTCCGGTAAAATCCCGATCCAGAAACATTTGAAGAAGCCTCTAGTCATCCAACTTGGGATGAAGCTATGAATGAAGAATATCATTCCTTATTGGCAAATGATACTTGGGATCTTGTTCCCCTTCCAAAAGAAAGAAAATTGTCGATGCATATGGGTTTACAAAACAAAGTTTGGACCAAATGGAAAAGTGGATAGACACAAAGCCTGCCTTGTAGCTAAAGGATTTTCACAAGTTGAAGGCATCGACTATACCGAAACCTTCTCCCCGATAAAATTAATTCTATCCACCTTGTTCTTTCCCCGTCGCTTCCTTTAAATGGGAAGTCCATCATATGGATGTTAACCGCCTTCTTACATGGAGATTTGAATGAAGAAATCTACATGGAAAACCCCTCGTCTTTATCCAAAATGACTCTATCCGTTTGTCACCTTAGAAATATCTCTATGGTCTCAAACAAGCCCTTGGGCTTGGAATGACAAAATGGATAGATTTCTATTAGATAATGGCTTTTCTAGGAGTCATTCTAACACTGCCTATACCAAGAAAGCTAGTAAGTCCTTCGCCATCCTTGTTCTTTATGTTGATTAACTTATCCTTACTAGTAGTGATCCAAACCATATAAAAACATGTGAAGTCTAGCCTCAAAAAGAAGTTTGAAATTATCGTACTTTAGGACACTCGCATTATTTCCTTGGTCTTCAAGTTTCCAATCCAAGGAAGGCAATACCTCTCTCGATTCAAGTACGCTCTCGTGATCTTCTACACCACTTTCACATGGAAGACTCGTAAGCCAACCCCTTCTCCCTTCATTGAGTCAAGTTTTTAGTCACTAGACTACCCCCGAATTTGATGCTACCTTATATCATCAACTTGTTGGTAAACTTTTGTATCTAACCCATACCGTCCCGACCTTTCCTTTGTCGTTGGTCTTGTCACTCGCCTTTATGCACCAACCTCATGAAAGTCACCGGAAAGTGCCTAAAATAATACTTTGATATATTCGGAAGCCACATTTCTGCTCGTGATTCATTATAGTGTAAGAGCATCTCCATTGTTGATTGGTTTTCATTTCTTGATTCTAAATGTGTCAGTGACCTTAATGATCGAAATTCTACCGTAGGATATGTATTCACTCCCCGGTTTAGGACCTATTACTTGGTCTTGTAAGAAACTAAGTGCTATCTCTTTATTCGGCCAGAAGCGCAGTATCGGGTGCAACCTTGAAGCGCGCTACAGGCTTCGTCGTATCCTTCCGTTCGAATTTGGTCTTCATCAGCAAGATCCAACTACACTTTGGTGTGAGCACTGTGAGCGCCATTCAACTATGTAAAGATCTTAGGCCTCATCGATATAAATATTATCAACTCCACATACACTTCATCAAAGTCTATTCATGATCATGTTCTTGAAGTGCAATATTTGCCCAACCAATGATCAAGTAGCTGATATCTTTATTTAAGGTTTCTACGTGCTTCTAAGCTTACCAAACTTCAATCCATGCTTGGAGTTCGTGAGTTATTACTATAAGATAGGCTCTGAATGCCTCCTTCCTTCTCCTATTATGTCACTTTTTTAAATCCTTCAATCCTATCCCAATTTTTTTCATGGGGGGATGTTAGGTATTATTTCACACATAGGAAATAGGACTAGGATCCTTTTGTGTCACCTTTGTAAATCCTTCAACTCATCTCTCAAGTTGTTCTTAAGAGGGATAGGATATTCTAACATAGAAACAGGTTAACAACTTAGTCTAGTGTAGAATTAGGTAAAGTGTGTTTCTTTACCATGTACATTCAGAATCCTTATAATTCGACGGCCACAATTGTAGTGATCTGATCGTTATCTCTCACCTTGGTATTAACGACACTTGATCCATGGCTTAACACCCGATTGGTCCATGATCTCTATTTAAAGAGCTTGGAGGGTCATTTGTCTCGTAACCATTTATGAGAGAAACATATAAATTTTCTTTTATATTAATAAATTGCCTAAGTGGTCACGTTGGCTTAGCAAGGGATCAAGCTTCTTTGAGTGGTTTTAACCAAGTGATTATACTGGTGTACTGATTTGTGATTTGTTTGTGAGTGGTGACCTTTGATTCTTGATCTAAGGAAAATAACATTAGATGGCCGTAAAATGGATTCTCAAATATTTGAGGTACTACAAATCAAGCATTATGCTTTGGTGGTTCAAACATTGCTCGCAAGGATATTTTATGCAGAGTATGGCAGGTGATAGAGATAAGAGGAGGATAACTACAAGGTATGTATTTACCGTAGGTGGAACAACCGCGCTGGGTTTCAAAATCCCAAGTTTTGTTGCACTATCAACAACAAGGCAGTATGTTGTCGCTACAAAGGCTAGTAAAGAAATGATTTGGTTATAATGGTTTATGGATGAATTGGGTTGAAAGCATGATATGGGAATGTTATACAAAGGATAGCCAAAGTTCCATTCATCTTGCAAAGAACTCGCATTTCATTCCAAAACTAAACACATATAGCTCAAGTACCATTTTATACTACGTATTGGAAGATGGACAGCTAGGCCGGAAAAGATACACACTAGCTAGAATCCTGCTGCATATGATAACAAAAGTTGTAACCAAGGAGAAACTAATATTATGCTTAGTTTCAATTGGCTCCCAAGTATGATAATGAAGATGAGAAACGGCCAGGTCCAAAGTGGAGTCATTGTCCGAAGAAATGAAGTAGCGGTGAAGTTGCTACAATCAATCTCCAAGTGGTAGATTGTTGGGTGTGGAGCCTAATTATCTTCTTTATTTTGTATCACAACGTTGGACCCTTGTTCTTAACGTGGGTAGTAACGCCGCCGTAATTAATGCTGCCTCGGGGGGTCCAAGGGTGGTTAGTGCCCCTTCGAAGCTAAAAATAGATGTAAAATTGCCTGAAAGTATTGTAATTTCTAGTCAATCCGGTTCGTTCAATCGGGTGGATGACCCGATCCCGTAGAATTTATGTTTAATTTAGGGTTTTTTTTCCCTAGAAGGCAACCCTCGTTTTGTATGAGGGTATTTTATTGGCAAACAGGTATTGTATGTCTATTCTCAAAGCGAGAAACGACAGGAGACTCGAAAGAGAACAGAGAATATTGCTAACTCGATTTGCTATAGGTTGTGTCTCTTCATTTTTTTTATATAATACAAAGGGGAAGGATTGGATGTTCGGGGTGGACGTAGCCCAAACTGGGTGAACCATGTATATATGTGTCTCTCTCGGTTTTATATGTTTTATGTGTTTGTGTTTCTCGCATATTTTATGTGTTGCATTGATATGTAATAGTATAATTTTCTAACAATTGGGACAAAGTAGGTTCCTTAGAAAATTTTGGTCTAGCCTCCTACCAATGTTGCACACTAAGCTCACCAAGTCCATAGCTTTCCATCCCCAAACTGATGGCTAGACAGAGGTCGTCAACAGATGATTGTACATTCGCGCAAAAATTCAAAGCATCCACGCACATGGGATGAGAGTCTTCCCCATGTACAACACAAATATAATCTAAGCTCTCCACAACCTTAACCGGCCATAGCTCCCTTTTCAAAAGGGCCCGGGGTTCTAGCCACTCATGTCCTGGCCAACCTTCCAAAGAAAACATTGTTCGGTCTCCAAGAAGGAAAACTTCTTGGCCATATCATATCTAAAGAGGGAATAAAGGATAGACCCAAAGAGGATCGATGGCATATTGCAAATCACCATCCTGTAAAAACACATGAACTTCAATATTTCATTGGGAAGATTAATTTCTTGAGAAGGTTCATACCTAATTTAGCTAAACTCCTTAGAAATATTGAAAATATGCTTAAAAGAGAAGAAGAATTTAAATGGACCTTAGAAGCAAAGAAATCATTGGAGATAGTAAAACAAGCACTTACCAAAAACACCGCTCTTATCAAACCTATTTTAATAAAGGATTTATTCATTTTTTCGTTTGCATTAGAACATACGTAGCTGGGATAACCTATTACGTAAAAACTTGAAGGGACAAGAGGCAAACAATTGCATATTTCGGTAAAAGGCATTAAGAGATGCACCCTCTCGAAGTACAATATAATGGAAAAACAAGCCTTTTCCTTTGGTCAGCCTAAAAGACTTCGCAGTTTAATTTTACATTCCCACATTATAGCATTTGTGCCTCATTCAGTTGTAAAAGACATATTGACCCAAGATCCGCATGGCAAAAGAGGAAAGTGGATTGCTGTAATTTGGAACAGACTTAGAACTGCTTCATTAAGCTCATAAAAGGTTAAGGACTAAGAAAACTTATGGTTGAATCCAACTTTCAAGCTCTTGATATAAACATGTTTAATGCATTAGATGGCCCAGAGGGAGTTGACAACTCCAATTATTGCATCATTTTCCGAATTCATCTTGGTATGGTCATATTTAGACATTTTGCTCAACTAATATTCTCCTTGGTTTATCTAAAACAAAGGAAAGATTCTTAAAATCAAAGTTGTAAATTACTGCGATTTTGATAAATGTTTATATGGGAAAAATTCTAGTGGATTATTGCTTAAATGTTTGCTCGAGAATGATGTAGATAAGATCAAGCATGAGTTTCATGAAGGAGAATGTGGAGGCCACCTCTAATGGAAGTCAACCGCTAACAAAAATCCTTAGACGGTTATTACCGGCCCACTCTTTCAAGATGTCCACAAAATGATTACTACCCGTCACAAATGCCAAATTTTTGAAGGCAAAAGAAAATTGCTTCTGACGCAACCAATCAACAAGCAGTTTTTTTCGCAGTGGGGTCTAGACTTACTGGGGAAATCCATCCTGCCTTATCCGAACAACATAGATGGATCCTCACAAAGAACAAGAGCCATTTTACCAAATGGATAGAAGCCATCCCATCTAGGAATGCCAATAAAGACTTGCTTATCATTTCATTCCTTGAAAACCACATACTATCTAGATTTACCGTCCTAGAAAGATCATAACCTGATAATGTCATAATGGATCTAAAAATATGGTGGAATTCTGTCATAAATATCATATTACATTACCATTCTACATCTTATTGCCTCTCATAATGGTTTGCTGCACTCTCAAATAAAGTTTAGTAATATAACGCAGAAGGTGTATTAAAGATAATAAGAAATCATGGCACAATAAGTTAGCACATGCATTATGGGCGTATTAAATCGACAAATTAAAATTCAATTGGGATGTCTCCCTACTGGTACTAGTTTATGGAATTGATGCAATATTTCCAACCAAATAGAAGTGCTAGTCATGAAGCTGATCCAAGAAGTACAACACTAAGATGATGATATGACAAGAAGAATACACAAGACTATACATCTACAACAAACTAGAGGAGTTATACATCAAAGCACAACTACAAGAAAACATCAAGAAGTTATTTCACAAAAGAACCCAAGACAAGTGATTTTAAGATTGGTGATAATGTATTGAAATGGGATTCAAGGAGAGAATATAAGAGCAAACATGGAAAATTTGATAATTTATGGCATGTCTATCTTATTCCAATCTTCCATTGGAAGCAATGCATTACTTTCAAGAATTGAATGAGCCGGAATATTTTGGAGATTCTCTCAATGGCGTGTTTCTCAAACATTATTTCGTTAACCGATATTTTTTTTTCTTCAAATCTTTTGTTCATTTTATATAACACTCGCTTTTAAATTTGAAAACAAAAAATACAAAAACGATAGAAAAAGAGAAAAGAGGGGCGTAAACAAAAGAAGAAAGGTACAACACATACCAAAAAAGAAAAAAGGAAAAATTTGAAAGTGTGCAAGCTAAATGCCACTACCAAAAGAGAGCCTATTTAGTCATAGAGCCTAACGATGAATAGATAGATTTAAATTTACCGTTGATATTTTAGTAAAGAATATTTTCTAAACAATGAAATCTTGGCTTATCGTAGACTAGATTAGAATAGAAAACATGGGTTCAAAAATGCTTAAATCCTAAACTCGTAAGTTCGATGAAGAATGGCTCTAATCGTAATTGTAACTGAGGCCAAAGAAAAAGAAAAGACGGTTTCCGACATGCTGAAAACTTGAACCAGGAGAAGAAGAAGACAACTCAAAAAGATCAAAACCAAAGCCGAAAGAAAGAAATGAAGGATGTTTTTAATTTTCATATCTTAAGCTCTTCACAATTTTGTTTTAAATTTCGTAAATTTCGCCTATGTGCGCCTTGTTTTTATTCAATAGTCCTACAAGAATCGTACAAACCTTAATCTCGGTTTGTTTGTATTTAAATTTCTATTTTAGAAATAAAGAATAAATCAGCTGCATACTTTAACTCGGGCCGATAGTAGCTTAGGTAGAGAATTAATGAGTTCAACTCGTTTAATATGAACTCATGGAAGAAATAAGGGTAGATTTAGATTAGTTTCGTTTTCAATAAAATAATAAAATGTTGATGTCAAAAGGTTTGCAAGTCCAGAAACACCTTATGAAGAAAAAATGTTAGGAAAAGTAGGTTGTGTAGGTAGAATGTTGGGAGAAATTTGTTTGCCGATACAAAGTACCGATCATCTTTTTTACAAAAAGATGATCAAGGAAGAAAAGGTTGTCAAGGATAAGCATGTGTCTACATTCCGTAGATAAAATTCTGAAGTTCTTTGCACCTCCAAGGAGCTACCATCCCCAAGTGGAGCCACCGTTAGCCATCAAGAAATTTTTGTCATAGAAAAATACTTGAGCCTTCAAAAGATTATTTTCATAGAAAAATACTCTCTTGAAGCCTTCGGTGTTTTCTAACTCAAGAATAATCTTCACTCGTTGTTTCCTTCAAAATCCTCAAGAAACCTTGTTGTATAAAGGAGATCCGTTTCAGCCATTTTCTCCATCTTTTCACCTTCATAATTTCCTTCAAAATCCCCCCATATCAATGCATTTTTCCTTTATTTATCCTCCATTTCCTTTGAAAATTAACTTTTTTCCTTCTCATTTACCATTCATTGCCCTAAAAAACATTCTAAAAACCCTTTTAACCATGAAAACCCTTTTCCGGTTTTAAAAATCCCTATTTTACCTTTCAAAAGCCTTTAAAACCCCCAAAAAAAGCCTCATTTAGGCCTTTCCGCTCATAAACAACATAAGGCTTTAAACCCTTGGCTTAAGCCTCGATTCTCTCGCCATAAACCCCGGCGCCGCGACCAAGGCCTTAGCTCCATCGTGCATCACGCATTGCTGTTTCAAATTTCTTTTCCCCTTACCTTTCCTATGCCGATTGACTCGATCTCCCGATGCGATCGCAACTGCCGATCAGCGGACGGCGGCCAAGCGCTTAGCTCTCCGCGCCAATTCCTAGCCCCTTATTTCCTCTCGCTCCCGTCCCTTTCTCCTTCACTAGGACCATGCCCCGCACTGTGCATTAACCCCATCGCCATCGCGCATCGCACTGCAGTCTTCTTCCCCTTACCTTTTTTTTCCGATGGACCTATCTCCCGAGGGCTTAAATCCCTCAACCCTCGTTACTCTAGCTCTACCCCTACTCCTCCACTAGACCCTTCCTTCCCCGCCCGAGCCCCCATCGACATCGACAAATCGTGTTTTTTTTTCTTCATTCTCCTTCACCTTTTATGTCGATGATTCCACCTTCGATTTCATCTACACCATTGATCTACCAAGATCAATCTGGCTATCAATGCTCCGTCGCCACCTCCTTCAATTCTCCTCCTAGCCCTTTTCCCCTTTCTCTTCATACTCCGCTCATGGTCCTTTTCTCCCAAAACCTTCCCTTTTTCCCTTAAGCCACATTCCTTCATTCTTTCTTCCACGCTACGCATTCCTCAAGCGTTTCGATCACAATCATCATCGACAACATCGCACATCCCTCTCATCCTCCAATCACAAGACCATCCTCTCATGTGTCCGCGCAAATGAATTTTGACCATAGATCAAAGCTCAAGCCTGATCTAATGGCTACCATATCCCCACTACGCGACAAACTAAGTGATGTCACCATCGCTCCCACTCTCCCACTACTCCACCGCCCGCCCAATCTCCGCCTACCTCGGCCTCCACTACCACCTCACCCGAGCATCTTCCGCTTGTCGCGTTGACCCTCCACCGTTGATCTACACTCCGTATCCAACGGCCTACGTCCACTTTCGCACGTATTTTGGTGTCAAGATTTAACAACCCGAATATACGCAAAAATGTAGGAGCTCGTGGGGTGGACAAAACGTGTCATCACCTCGTGTGGTAATTATCTCAAAACATGCAAAACCACTAACTACCCAACTACAACGTGAAAACCGCCTAAGGGTTTTCGCAAACCACTTCACTGCCCGCGCTCGAAATACAAATTTTAACCCGTTTTCTTCAGATTTTCGCCTCCCTCCACGCATTTCTCCTTCCACCTCACCGCTCCTTCGCCTCCTTTAAGCCTCTCGCTAGAGTTTAGCCCCAAATTGGGCTGTGTTTTGGCATAACAAATTGTGTGTTTAGTTCCGTGTTTTAAAAGGCGGATTATTCATAAAAACCGTCCCACAAGCCTAAGGGGAACAGTTGGAACAGGTCGAGGATCAAGATCTCGATGCCTAATCAAATGCAAAAAGAAGCTGAGGTAAAATCCGGGTTTTAATCAATGTTTTATGAGCATTACTGTATAATCAAACCTCTCCCCGCATCGAAGAAAACTAATCGTACACCGAAAAGAAATACAGAGGAAGTGAAGACAGTAGATTAAAAGGTTAAAGGATGAAGATTAAAGTCAAAATACCAAAGATTAGAAGACTTAATCCTACAAACTTAAAAGGATAAATACATAGTGAATAAAGCAGAAAGATGATTAAAAGTCAAAACAAAATAAGCGAAAAGACAAAAGCCCTAAAGATGAAAAGAAAGCCTTAAAGTATAGGCAAGAGTACAAATTCAAGGTTTAAAGTTAAACAAACAGTATTGGTGTTGTGGAGGTAACCTCCTCGCTGGATTGCAGGTGATCCCTACTAGCCCAACCGAGTCTAGCAACAATCGTTCACGCTATAGTGCAGTTCCTAATTGCAAATAAACCAACTAGCGATGAAGGCCTACTCCGGAATCCAACGTTGTCGTTGTAGAAGAGGTAGCGCTCCCGTTCCCAGCTCGGTAGATCACGATCCCCACGATCTCCGTGATAGACACCGTTACTACGTGAGTCAAAACAAACGCAAGCGTAAAATCCAGATGCAACTATATGCCGGCCGAAAGGGCATAACTCATCATCATAAGAAATAACAAGAGTGGAACCATAACCAATAGTCGCTTAGTATTAATCAATCAAAGGAAAATTACAACCAAGTTCGACGTTGAATTCTCCTTCGCAGAGGGTCGCCACCGACACGTCTCAAAAACCTGGCCAAGGACGGACAAACCTCTCTTTGGATCTTGACAATAGTCTTTTTGCTTGAATTTGGCCTTAAGGGAATTATGGAGGCTCTTGGCAAAGATAAGGCTCTTTGGGAATTTGGGGACCCGAAGACGAGCTTTCCATGGAGATGGGAAAACTTTTTATATGGAGGGGAAGGGGAGTTGGGATCCCTATAATCATGGGATTTGGCCTCTATCCTCAAGGAAGCTTCCATGAGGAGGTGGCAAACCACTTCCTCTACATGGAAATCCTGGGAGGCCAAACCTCCCAACTCAAGATAGATATCAATTCATGAATTGGTTAGGGATGAAACTTCCGCCATTTATTTTTAAAAAACACTCCTTAAATTGGCCGGCGCTATGCAACTCTAGGACAGAAAGCGCCAATTACGTGTCTCTCTTGAAGAATTTCCATTGGCGCGGGTAATGAACTGATACCCGTGCCAATGCAAAAAGGGCCATTTTTAGGGTTTTTGCACAAGGAGATGTCTTGCAATGAAAGCCTGCTCGCAGGGATGTCATGAAAGTGATTTCAATCCATGTCACCGCTTTCATAGGTCACTTAATGAGCCCTCCAATGTGTGGGATAGACGGTGGATGGTGACAAATTATCGTGTAACAAATGCCCCCAAAAGCATGAGGCCGAGCGAGAGAGAGGGTGAAATGCTTTACGAGAACGTGTCCAACCGAAAACTCCGTCATTTTAAAACTCGCATGAAGAAGTACAATCGATGTCTCAAATACATGATATAGTATGTGGTAAGCGGGCGCAAAGAATCCATAATAGAGTATACAATAATCCAGATTCAAGGCATGGACAAAGAAATGCATCCAATGAGGATCGATAATAGACTCATGTATGGTCCCGCCCATCCGCAAGTGAGTCATGTGAACAATCATAATAATCCACAAAATCGTAGCCCTGATTACAACAAGACACAATCCATGGTCTTGCACTCCATCTCGACCGAACACAAACATGTCCAAGCATGAAGAAATGGCCGAAGTCGAACATGCGAGAACATCGTCCGATACGCCCAATGATGAATGTTGTTAACAAACGCGAGAGGTACCACCAATAATGACAATGGCTTTCAAGGTACTATATGTACACCCAGCGCATGTGAATCAATGAGTCAAGGCCGAACACCCGTAGAATCACTCGATCGGAGGCCAATGATGAAAACCTTGCGTTGAATGCGAAGAACCTGCCATCGAGGCAGGCAGCTCCAAGGCAATTTAAAGTAGCCCTAGACTGGGCTCTTCCTGATAATGAGCCGAAGTCGACAGAAGTGACCTCGATCGAAGGTGGGCCATAATGTTTCCCACATCATCAACACGAGACAAAGAGGAACATAATGTTTTTGTGACCGCCGAATGATGAGAATCGCAGGAAGGTTGGTACTTGCAGAGGTCAACTTCTCTTGAACATATAAACGGCATGACAATGAGTCCGGCGTATTTGGACATCAAAAGATCGCAGTTCATAGTGATAAAAGTAAAGAGCAAAGATGAGAGGTCAAAAGATCACCCAAACCCACCTGAGGCAAGCGAAAAACGAGATGAGATGTCCCCAACCCGACACGAATGCTATGCATAAGTGCCATGTTCAAGAGCGACATACCCGACACGACAATGATGTTGGTTCCATTTTTTCCCGCCATTTCTCGGCGAGTACCCCAATTATTTTTGATAACAAGTCAAGGGGATGATATGCTTGCGATATAAGTCCATCCTAGTACGTTTAACGAGCCCTAGGAAGGAGAAACCGAGTAGCGTCACAGACCGAATCCGATGTCAATGTGGTTTAACGAGTTCGACAAAGGAAGAACTTGGTGTCTTTTCATGTTTAGAGAGTTTGTAAAAAGATGTCTTCAAAAGTAAACTCCAATGGTCCCTTTTCGTAAATAGTCTTCGTATCCGAAAGCAGAAAACTATGTCCGAGAAAACCTCCTAGTCGCGATAGGCTGGTGGTATTCCTTTTTCATAAATAACGGCATCCTGCACTTCGAAAAAGGTAAACGTATACATCGGGGTAGATGTGCCCTTTCGCAGCCCACTTTAAAGAGATCGAAATGACAAGGACCTCGCAATCTTTTCATTTAGAGAGTCGAAAGAGCTGAAAGATGACTCCTCCCGGAGGAACGAGTGGTATAAAGAGTAGAAACTCGGTTCCTGATGGTGGAACCGGCTCAAAACAAAATAAAGGTCAAGAGGCCGGCTAACAAGACCATTCATCGCAATACCTTCAGAACGGTAAAACAACCAAGAAGGCATATGATCGGCTGGCGTATAGTGACGCGGGCGAGGAAACCAAGGCTCATTTGGCAAAAACAGCCGATAAAATGGCAATCACAAGGGGTAAAATGGGAAAGGTTTCATTTTTACACAAGATTGAAATCAAAAACTCGCTTGAAGTTGGTTTCATTTTTAGACAATTCTGAAACAAAGATAAACTATGCTTGAAATCGGTTTCATTTTTACACAAGCTTGAAACTTAAAACAAACTATGCTTGAAAAAATAAGCATGCCCCCAAGATGGTGACTCAATTCAAGGTACATGCCCCCCAAGCTTCAGCCCATATGAGTTGCGTATGGAGTGAAGGTTCAAATTACGAGATCAAAGAAAGACTCGATCGGGATTTTACGAGATCCGATCAAAGACTCGATCAGCAGAACGTGTTTCATTTGTTTAACGAGGTTGACACATTAAAAGAACTATCCTCAAACGACCTTATGTCATTTTTTAAGGAGTTTGACACAAGGAAAACGAACTATGCTTCCGACAACCTTGTTTCATTTTTTAAGGAGCTTGACACAAGACAGTGAACTCGATTCCAACTATTCTGTTTCATTTTTTAAGGAGCTTGACACAAGAAAAAAGAATTATGCTCCGACAACCTTGTTTCATTTTTATGAGGCCACACAAGACAAGAACTCGCTCCAATGGTCTTGTTTCATTTTTTGGAAGGATCTTGACACAAGAAAAAGAACTATGCTCCGACAGACCTCATCATAATGAACAAGAAGTCATGGTCAAAGAGTTGCACTCCTGATGGGAGGAAAACATCTGGAAGTCTAGATCTAATGCCCTCAAAGACACTATGCATCACTAAGATCATCACCGAGCATGGGGCACCTGGTAGGTAGCCACACAGTTGACCCGCGGGGCAGAGCACAATAAAGATAAAACCAGAAGGATGATGCCGGCCAAATGCCACATCGTGACCAAAGAACGAAATCTCGATCAATGGTCACGATCATTCTTCGTGTGGAAAGCAGACCACACGAAAAAGGGAAGAGACAAGCGCTCCCATGGCATAGGTGTAACTGCGTCTCAAAAGAAGATTGAAATCCAAGGGGCCTCGAAAACAACCATCACGTCCATATGGATTCGCTTTACCTCCCAAAGTAACAAAACCTTGGAAGGATCCCTAACGGTTGACTAGTTCTTTTGTTAAATGTCACGTATTCTCGCGTAACAAAGCAAGCGCGCAAACCGAAAGCTTTCCAAGTAGTTGAGGATAGAACATTGACAGACGTGCTTTCGCTTCATAAAAGCCTCAGACCGTGATCTCGAAAGGCACATAAGATGGAAGGCGTATCCCGCAAATCGATTCCAATCAAAGGAAGCGACCAAACTACTCTCGAGGGCTACCATCGAACCGAGACGGTCTTCTCCGGTGTTACGATCGAAGAAGGAGCATCCTCCACGACCTCCATCTCGAAGGCGGGGAGTAGTATCCTCCGAGACCTCCATCACGGGAGGCGAAGAAGCATATTCTTGAGACAGAGACAGGAGAACCTTTCTCCAAGTCCGAAGAATCTAAAGAAACCATAAGAACATGAGGGGTGTGAGGTCCACTCTCAATGGAAAAGACCCGAGTCTCCATAGAAGGGACCAACTCAATCGATCCCACAACCAATGGTTGGTCGTGATGGATTCCCGAATCTGAATTTCCTGGGAGGATCGACCAAGATGACTCTTAACCAATCGTAGGATCAACTCGTGGAGACCTGTAAGAAAGTTGTTTATAACCAACCGGGAGGTAATATGTAGGAAACAAAATTTTCGAGTTGTCCAAAACTCGCTCGGGGCTTTATCCATATAGTATAAGGACAAAGGTGAATGGCATGGTGCCCTTCACACAACTTACAAAGGATTGGATGATCTGACCTACTTCTTAGTAGCCTTACTACCGTAGCCGAAGACATGCCCCCCAACTTGACTCAAGCTAAAGGCACCACATGACCGCCGGACCATTCTTCAAGCACCTTGGGAATGCCAAGGGCCTCAAAGAAGATGGTCTCCCGTGCACAACATGCAAGCTAACTTGACTTTCCGCGAGGGTTGGGAGGTTTATCGACGGGCGTTTCTAGGCGCAATATCCGCAGCTATACCTTTATGAGACTTTCTTCTTTTCTTGGTCTTCTTCTTTTAAGAGGCCACCTTGCTACCTAATCCATACTTTCACCTGCAGAGAATAGAAGAGGAGGACGAAATGTGCGAAGAAGGGGAGAGGTCTCACCTGGAATCAACATGATGTTGTTGAAGCAGGAACCGATTGAACAAAGAGTCGAGACATTCGGGACCACATAGGTTGAAAACAACCAAACAGCTCATCAGCTTAACCTAGAAGGGACAATGTTACATAAGGAAAGCAACAACAATCCCAAAAGGAGGAAAAATGACCAGGATTCCCACTTGGGAGGGATTCCTGTTGGTGAACTCGGCAAAAGTTGCCATCAGCACCAAAACCACACAATAAAGCAACCAAGGCACACAATCAAACAACCAACAAGCAAATTTTAATGTGGCGTGTGATCACAAAGTGATTTATTTTACCACATTGAAACTTAGAAACTTCACCGTTTCATGTTTTAAGTGAGTCAGAAACTGATCAAAGGTGACTCTATCTCTTTCGCCTTGAAACAAGCGTGAAAGGACAAGCGCTTGGTGATCCTTTCAAATTTAAAGAGTCAAAAAAGATCAAATGACTACCTTCCGTAATCTAGGCCAAGGGTGTACCAAATAACCGTGAATCGCAATATACACCTTGGTTTAAAAATGAAAAGAAATCAACCAAGGACTTGATGTACGTAAGTGTGCAATCTCCCGAATGTTGTGTCCTAGAACACGGTAGTTAGGCTACATCAAATTTTCCCTATGTAGATAAAGGACAGAAACTAGTGGGTCTCCTTTATATACTCATGTTAATGAGTACGCAGGAGCAATAAGTCCGTACTAGTGTCATTTTAAAGCAGATAGGCGAATGACAGCTACTAGGTTTAAAGACGCCATCACGTCTCTTAGCCTAGACCTCTAAAGATTTTACAATTAGTTTCTGAATTTTTGCCTTAGTGTAAATTGAATAAATTTTTAATGTTGATCAATTATGTCTTAGTTTCAAGGCCCTACCTAATGTCATTTGACAATCTCCTATATGCGCCTATAAGTGAGAAAAGTGAAATCTTTTCAATTCGACAGAATGTTATCGAGTATAAAGAGTCAAACAATGATGCAACAAACAACACCAAACGAAATTTTTCCAAACTAGATTACTTTCACTATCCAATGTGTACTTGGAAACATTCAACATGCGAATAATGCAATGTAATCTATGCAAAATCCTCTTTTCTAAAACTATGAACAATTTCTTTTCAAATGATAAGAATGTACTCAATGCATTTTTCGATGAAATGATAACTATCAGACTACAAGCTTACTAAAGAGAAAACAATCAGTTATCAGTTTTCAATCATTAAACAATGTAATCTAAAAGTTCAATGATGGATCTCAAAAAATACTTTTCAATGCAATGTGATCTAATGCATTTAACGAAAAGCAAACTATGAGACGAAAACTAAAAGAACGTAACTTTAATGAAGGATAATGCAAAGAGATGTAAACAAACACTAAGAATGCAATCGTTGTTTCAAACACTTTGTCAGTCAAATCCTCAAAAGTGCTTACAAGACATATGAGGTCAAACACAAAGAGGACTTCCAAAGCAAGAGATCAAAACAAGACATTCATTCCCTTTTACATCAAGCAATCATGGGAGAGAAGATATTTTAAACAATGAGCAATGTAATTTATGCTCATATAGAGGAAAGACCGAAGGGAAAGACACACTCCGGAGAAGGATTCGGGGGAAAAAAATCTCAATTTTCACACACCCCCCCGAAATTGCCCGACTTTGTCATTGACAACTAGTGCCAACCTGCGCACGACTTGCTCACTAACAACTAGCGCCACTCCCAATTGGCGTGGGTCATGAATCGACAACCAGCGCCAATGCCCGAAATGAAAACAAAGAATTTCTCCCAACCAAGACCAAACACTCACCACTTCAAGCAGAATCCAAAACAAACCTAGAAGCAAAGGTCAGACTCAAAAGAAGCTTCCGAACAAGGGTAAAACCCGGCACCTACGAAGATGACGGACTCGTTTGGCTATAATCCGCGCCCGACAGGGACAAGCAGCATGAACCGGCAACTCCGCACCACCGCGCACCGCCAGGTGGAAACCGCGCCAATCAAGCCAACTATGAAAAGGTGAAAATTCAGAAAAGCAGGTCAAATCTAATCTCAGGGCTCTAACCAAAAGCCAAACACAAAAAGAGCTACCAAAAGAGCCATCACAACTTAATCGAGAAACAACCGAAAAGACAAGACAATACTCCAAGTACCCGCTTCATAAACTAAAATGATTGACCTGGGTTAAATTTTGATCTACTTCTCACACAGAGCAATAGCGTTTTGAAGGCTATCTCGGCTAACTTTAGGCTCCGTCTATAGCTTATAAAATTAAATGAACAACAGTTAATGTATCCTCAACAGTCGCCAAATTGTCATGGAGGGAAATCCTCCATACAGGCGATCCCTACTACTAGACCGGGTCTAGCAACAATCGTCTACAAGAGGCTAAGGTGTCTTAATTGCAAATAAACCAACCAGCGATGAAGGCCTACCTCCGGAATCCAACGTTTTGCTCGTAGAAGAGGTAGCCCTGCTCCTTAGCTCGCAATCATGATCCCCACGATCTCGTGATAGGACACCAAGTATTTAGACGGAGAAATAAAACAAACGCCAGCGTAAAAATCCAAGAGATGCAACTATATGTCGATTTTAAAGTGACATAACTCATCATCATAAGCAATAACAAGAGTGGAACCATAACCAATAACAAGACATTAATCAATCAAAGGAAAATTACAACCAAGTTCTCGATTAATTTTCCTTCAAAGGGTTGCCGCAGAACACGTTCGGTGTGCCTACCAAGGATGGGACAAACCTCTCTCTTCGAATCTTGACAATAGTCTCCTGTTTGAATTTGGCCTTAAGGGAATTATGGAGGCTCTTGGCAAGATAAGGCTCTTTGGGAATTTGGGGACTTGAAGACTAGCTTGCCATGGAGATGGGCAAGCTTTTGCTAGATGGAGTGAAGGAGTTGGGATCCCTATAATCATGGGGTTGGCCCTATCCTCAAGGAAGCTTCCATGAGAGGTGGCAAACCACTTCCTCTACATGGAACCGAGCCAAACCTCAACTCAAGATAGATATCAGCTCATGAACCGGTTAGGATGAAACTTCGCCATTTATTTTAAAAAACACTCCTTAAATTGGCTGGCGCGAGTGTGACCGGGATAGAGCGCCAATTGGGGTGCCCTCTTGAAGGATTTACTCTGGGCATGGGTAATGAACTCGCTACCCCACAATGCAAAAGGGCCATTTTTAGGGTTTTTCTACAAGGAGATGTCTTCGTGGAAATGAAATCTCTTGTTCGTAGGATGTCATGAAAGTGATTTCAAGCCATGTCACCGCCTGCTGTGCTCACGAATGAGCCCTCCAATGTGCGGATTCGTGGATTGCAAGACAAGACAAATTACCGTGTAACAACAGGTCAATCAAGAAAGCCTCCAAATGCTACATCGTTGAGGCAATTAACTTTAAATGCCACCTACAAGTTCATTTTCCTCAAAAGAATACAAATTGAATGCAATGCCTAGATATTTGCCAAAGATAGCTCAAGGCAGAATGCTAGCCTACCAAAAGCCTCCAAAGTCAACAAAAGTGATTGAAGTAGAGGAAATTTAATGTAAAATTAATTAAAACAGTTAAAAATATGAAATCTTCTCCATAAGGCCTCCCAAAGGTCGAGAAGCATTTACTCGTATTAATTGAACAATTAGACCTTCCTTTCACTCCACCTCCTCAATTTTACCTATGTATATCATATGAGGAGTTCATCGTTATCAAGTGGTTGAATACTTGTTGAATATAAATAGCTATTAAGGTTGTTAAAGCTCGTTTTGTAATTGAAGAAAGATAGGCTAAGAAGAGTTTGAAGTCGTAAAAAACTCATTGACTTTAAGATTGTAACCGGTTTGAACATCAAATATACAAACTAATTTATAGGACCCCGATCTATGTCAATGGTGATGTTTTTTCTACTATAATTGTTATTTTTCTCATGTTTTCCATATCGTCCACTTTCTCTCGATAACGAACAACAAATATAGATTAGGATTTACCGTAAAGCACACTATTTCTCACCGATAAATCTTTATCTTTATGTTTTCTTCTAATTGTGTTTGCAGTAGTATAATTCAATAGAGTATAACCAAGTGAAGTGTTGGTGAGCCCACATTTCCCGAGTACAACTTGAGATATTGTCTTTGAAAGTTCTTGAAAAGTTTGCTAGAGTAAAGTTGAACTAGAGAACATATGGTTAGCCCTTTTCTCTAGTTAATCTCCACCAGCTTGCTTTGAAAATATCCCCGAGAGTATGCCAAAAGCAAGATAGGTTCAAAGTCCTTACTTGATCTTAGGCTTCCTCCGTTTTTCTTATATGTTTCTTACTTTCTTCGAAGGTAATCTATTAGATTGCCGGATCGTTGTCTCGAAAAGTGTGCTTTAGTAAAAGTTTGCCCAAAGAAGTCTATGGTTTGCCCTATCCTTTGCCTTGCTTCAAACAATTACTTTGAAAGGCTTTTCTTGTTTAGTGAAGTTAATAGATTCTTAAATTATTATTAGCTTTGCTTCTTTCACACCACTTTTAACGTTTCATACCACAAAATCAACTTAGAGAGATATTTTGATATAGATGACTTGCCCCATAGACCACACTTGAAACTTGTTGTGCACTAAATCCTATTGTGACTCCATAGCCCAATGAGTTGATATTGTTTACCTATCCTATCAGCTCGAACCATTCTCTCGAACCTCGCTTCACACCTTTACCCTTCAAAACTTCTTTCATTTTGATGATATCCATCCCAATCAAAAACAAACAAAACCCTTGTACTTCATAACTAAACTCTCTAATATCATATCATAAGCCTTAAAGAAATATCTTTGAAAAACACTTATATAGAGAGAGATTCCTCTCGAATCCAGGAGGGCTAGATCCTAGATTCCAAAGTGTTTTGATGTAGCTCAGCGTTTGTTCTTGCCAATCTTGCAAAACTACGCAGTCCTAACATAGTGGCGACCATACCGAGGACAAAACAATATTAAGTAATGTATAAATTCACAACCCAAAGAACCCCTATTTTTAAAATGAAACAAGTGTCACCAAGATCGGTTATTATGGATTGTTGATGGTGAACAACAATCAAACCTTGAAAACAAGTAAAAATCCTTCACCTGGCGACTCCATTGGTATTCGCAGGCTCCGCCGAATTCGCCGGGGTTTTACATAAGACTCCACTAGGAAATTATTTTATCTTTCAAATATCATTTAAACTCAGTTAAGAAAACTTTCGAGGATCGAGTTTTCTTTGAAAAAAGATTAGTTAGCCTTTAAAAACTGTTATATTTGGTCAACTTTTCTCATTATTGAGTCTAAAAACACCACATAATGGCTTCTAGAAGGATTTATACTAGAGCCTATCCCGACCCAAATACTCCTAAGATAGTTGATAATCCAGAAAAGTATCCTCAAGAAATCTCCTAAATCCAAGACTTCAATCGGTTGTCAAACCAATTCATACAGCTAACTCTATCCCCTCGAAAATCTCTCAACTTCGCAAGATACACAAGTTGACTTAAGAAACTCATCCAGAACTAAGTCACTTAGTGATATAGACCGATAGACTTTGAGCCTCCACACTCACCCCAACATAGTGGTCAACATAATCGATAGCAAGAGAAACCACCCCACCTATCTACATTTCATTCATAACTTTGGTTTCTCTCATCCTAGATCTGCTCAACGGTCTCTTCCGGTCCAACTACTTCGTTATCCATACACCCATTGTTCAACCTACTCCATTCCATCCTCCTCCTCCTTTCATAAACCCTCTACTTGTAAACCCCATTTTTTCCACAACCCCCTATCATGGCGCATGGTATGCTTCCGTAGTCCTTCTTTGCCTTTAGCTAATTTTCACAAAAGGACTATCACTCCAATATTCCATTATATGATGCAAGTGGTACTATTACCGCTCAAATACATGTAGACAAGATGAATGACTATTTTGATAGAAATGAGATAAACATGATGAAACCATTAAACTTAGAATATTTGCTCAAAAGTATAGGGGGAGAAGCAATAAAATGGTTCAAAATCTTAACTCCTAATAGTATTAATGATCTTCAAGCTTTCCATCAAACATTCATAAACAAATGGCAAGTTAGGAAGAATCATTTCCAAATACTTTCATTACAACAAACTCAAGAGAAATACCGGGGAAAGTGTTTAAGATTATCGCACTAGATTTAATAGTGTTTATAATGCATTACCCTCGTATTTTAAACCTCCACAAGGTCGTTTGGCCAAATTCCCTAAAGGATTTGATCCTGAAATGGCTTATCGGGCCTAAGAGAAAGGGATCCCTTAACTTTAGAAGACATGCAAAAGGGAGCTCTAGTAAAGCAAATCCATAAGAAGAGAACTAGAATGAAGACTCAGAAGAGGGTATCATATAGGGATGAAGTTGCACCTTCCAGACCGAATCAAAAACTCAGCGATGATGGAGAAGATATAGAATGAGCATATGAGATAGCTCAACCACAGACAAAATCAATCAAACTATCAAAACAAGTAAAACCAATCCCAAAACCAAAACTATAACTTAGGAGAAATCAAACCAACAAACACAAAGAGATGTTGATCAACAAATTAGACCTCATTTGCAAGAAAATTATGTCAATAAGGATGAAGAACAAATGAACAAACAGGATGATCACATAAACACATGGGGAGTAAGTAATGAGGATTCTCGATTTCCATAGCAAAATAAGGTCTATATACACCCTATGATGATACGAAACCGAATACAATGAACCGTACTTGAAAATGCCATCATAGGATGACCTAAACAATATGACCTAAGAAGTAAAAAGAATCAAGAAACTCCAAAGAAGAAAACCCTCTCGAAAATTTCGCTAAAAAACAACTCGTAAATATTTCCAAAAAGATAGTAGAAAATCATAAACAAGTACGAAAGTTTGGATCCAAACATGGGAAAAACACCCAAATCAATGAAAAAATAAAAGGGAAAGATTCTACAGAAAGACGTGCATTTCAGCTAATGCTCCTAAAAAACCATTTGACCATCAAATAGTAGAAATCAGCAGCAGATTTTGTTGATGAATCGTTGACTAAGAAGGCTGAATCAAACATTTTGAAAAATTCGATTCCCTTTAGCCTAGAGTGAAATTGCCAAAATCAAAATCATTCCACTCACCGATAAGTCACTCTAATGTATATAGGATGTTAGGTTTTGAAAGCTCGAATATAGTGAATTCATGACACCAAGAACTTGAATGATGACACACCAGAGTTTTCTATTTAAATCCCAAGATTGCATGAAAATTAAGAAGAACCACCCCTCCATTCTACATCGGGCCAGAACATCCATGATAATGTTATTTTGCACAATTCATGCTTGATTCTGAGTACCATAACTGCGGTGCCCAAAGTAATAATGGAGAGATTAGGCCCTGGTGAATTAGACCTTATAAAGATTTATATTCCTTTGATTCAAACAGAAAGTAAGATGCCTAGGCCTAATAAAGGATTTATGTGTTAACTTAGCTCAAATTTCAGCCAAAAGCTTAGTATGGACATTGTAGGTGTGCATGATATACCCCCCCAAATATGGCATGCTTCTTTCGCATCATGGGGTGCTAAGTTTCAAGGTACTATGCAGATGGATATGACTTATGCCACCATCCCCGTCTTCTTTACCAACATAGAAAACTCTATAGGGAAACACACATGAAAACATGGTGAGTAACCACAGTACATCGTAAAACTCTCCTTTATTCCACACTAACCTTGACTCATTCATTCTTTACAATGATAAGATTCCTAATGAGCAAGAGTTAGTCAATGAAACATCACCCAATATAGTGTTCCCTCCACATCCAAACATAGGGGCAACTATAGATGAAGAGAAAAAAGGAGAAACTAAAAGATGGTTTGCTAATTCAGGAAATCACAAGCAACATCATGCAGGCCTTGAGGTCCTTGTCAGCTTCATAAATATATGCGTATAATGAAAGTCAAAGAATAAAACCTCAAAAACATTAAAATCTTGAGGAACAGCAACAAAATTCAACATATGCGTAATCTACAAAGAACAACACAAGGATGACAGCAAACAAGACAGAGAGGACAATAGCGAAACTAATGACAAACTTGAAAATAGTCCTCTGAGTATGAGTTTTGATGGGTCTGCTCTAAAACTCAAGACAGAGTAGGCATATGGGTGCACAAACTAAAAAAAAATCATGCCGAGGGTCATTCCTATAGATTAAACCTAATGTATGAGCAACATAGCAGAGTATGAAGCCCTTTTAGGCCCGCATTTATTGGGAAAATAGGGGCCAAGAGGATAATAGTTCATGGAGATTCGTAGTTGATAATTAGGCAAGTAAAGAGGGAATACACTGCTAAACATCCCGTACTTATCTAGAGATGATGGTATGGACTTGTTAAAAACATTTGCCGAATTCCAACTTACCTTTGTCCCAAGGAACCAAACATTCTTGCTAATGGATTAGGCCTTTGCTGTTAGAACTTGTCACCTTATGAAAGCAAGCAATGCGCTACCCAAGTTAAATATAGACTAGTCAGTCCTGACATAATGAAAAATACCGGCAAGTTTTTTTTTATGGTTATAAACAAATAGAAGATCAGAAAAATTCAAAACAACTGAAAGAATAAACAAAGATTCAAATTATGAACAAGACCGGCCCCATCAAGAAAACTCACTTTTTGAAGAAGAAAGATTCAGATCACGCAATAAATCTATTAACTATTAACCCAAACATAATAGAAAATAGCAGAGATTTAGAAAATGAAGACTTGGAAGTGCCGCAATCTAAAGATCAAAGCTTGCCAAAAGGACCGAAGTCTGTATTAGAAGAATTGTTTGACTTGGAATGATGTTTCCAATTAGCCAAAATTGGAACCTCCTGAACAAGTGGAAGAATGCAACATAGGCAAGTGAGGAAGCCTCAAAATGTTCAAACTGCCTAAAACACTCCATACCACATTAACCAAATACATTGATACAAAGAATTTTCTCATGTATTTTCATGGAGTTATGAAGATACGGAATCATATGATACAGTAAATAATCCAAAGATAAGATACCCCTCAAAGAAAACCAGAGGCCTTAAATAAAAATTTAACTAACATTTATTTCATAACACTGTAGAGAAAGAAGAAACAAAAGATGCTTTAAATTAGTAGTTCCATAGATACACTTCTAGTAGGTGTCTAATTTTGTATCCGTTATAAGAAAGCAGGAGAAATAAGGCTTTACATTGACTTTAGAAACTAAACAGTGCCCTGATTAGAAGGACAACTACCCTTGGCCTAAAATGCAGATCATACTGGGCAAAGGGTAGTTGGTTTTAAAAGAATTTCGTACTAGATGGCTTCTCAGCTACAATCAAATATGGTACATCCTAATGATCAACTTAAGACAGTTTCCTTTACTACTTCTCGCCATGTATTTGAAAATTCCCTTGGTTTAATGAATGTCAAATACATTTCGTAGAGACATGGATATAGCATTCTAAGAAGAAGAGGTTACTTCATAGTGATTTACTTAGATGATATCACTCTTATTAAAAACAAGAAAACACCTAATACACATGAGAAAAGTCTTTGAGAAATGCAGAAGAGGAAGAACCTTAAATCCAAAGAAAACATTTGCTCTGCCTCCAGAAGGTAAACCTTGGCCATATCATATCTAAAGAGGGAATAAGGATAAACCCAAAGAAGATCGATGGTATATTGCAACTACTATCCTTAAACATCAAGAAACTTCAATCTTTCATTGGAAAGATTAATTTCTTTTAGAAGGTTCATACCCAATTTAGTTGAACTCCTTAGAAACATGACAAATATGCTTGAAAGAGAAGAATGATTTAAATGGACTCCTAAAAGCAAAGAAACTATTTGAGCTGTAAACAAGCACTCTACCAAAACACCAAGCTTCATTTACCATGATTTTACAAAGGATTTCTTCATTTTCACAGACAGGAATACTAAAGATACTTACAATGATACATAAAAACTTGAAGGGAATAAGAGCAACAATTGTATTTTTCAGCTAGGCGTTAAGAGATGCACCTTAAAGTACAATATATGGAAAACAAGCTTTACTGGTCAAAGCCGAAATACTTCGTAGTTTACATTTTACATTCCCACATTATAGCATTTGTGTCTCATTTAGCTGTGTACATATTGACCCAAGATCCAGAGGAAAAAGAGAAAAGGGATTGTTGCATTTTAGAATATGACTTAGAAATCAAGCCCACTAAGCTCATAAAAGGTCAAGGACTAGAAAACAAAAGGTCGAATCCAACTTTCAAGCTCTTGATATAAACATATTAATGCATTAGATAATAAGAGGAGCTGACAACTCTAATTATTGAAGATCATTTTCAATTCATCAGTATGCTGACATTTTCAGATGTTTTGCTCAATCTTAATGCTCCTCCTGGTTTGTCTAAAACAAAGGAAAGATTCTTAAAGTTGAAAGTTGTAAATTACTGCATTTTGGATTAATGTTTATATTGGAAAAATGCTAGTGGATTATTGCTTAAATGTTTGCCTAAGAATGATACGTATAAGATCAAGCATGAGTTTCATGAAGGAGAATGTGGAGGCCACCTCTACTAGGAGTGCCTATCCGTTAACAAAATCCTTAGAGTCAAGTTATTAATGTCCACTCTCTTTCAAGATGTCCACAAAATGATTACCGCTTGTCACAAATGCCAAATTTTGAAGGCAAAATAAACGTTTTCCTTACCTTGCAACTAATCACTGTTGAAGCTCCTTTATGTAGTGGGGTCTAGACTTCATCGGGGAAATCCATCCCGCCCTCATCTACCCAACATAGATGGATCCTCACAAAGAACAGACTATTTTACCAAATGGATAGAAGTCATCCCATCTAGGAATGTCACAAAATCGCTATCATTTCATTCCTTGAAAACCATATACTCGTCTAGATTTGGTCATTCTAGGATCATAACCGACAATGATGTTGTATTTGGATCTAAAAAGATGGTGGAATTCCCGTCATAAATATCATATTATATTGGGTCATTCTACAAAATTTTATTACCCTCAAAGTAATGGTTGCTGCAGACCTCAAATAAAATTTTAGTGAACATAATCAAGAAGTTGGCTGAAAATAATAAGAAATCATGGCACAAGAACTAGTACATGACATAAAAAAGTGCACAGATTGACAATAAAAATTAATTGGATATCTTCTTACCATTTATTTTATGGAACTGATGCAATATTTTATAACCAGCTTAGGAGTACAACATGAAACAGATCCAAGAAGTACAATCTAAAGATGATGATATGACAAGAAGAATACACCAGACTATACATCTACAACAAACCAGAGGAAGTATACATCAGAGCACATCAACTACAAGAAAACATCAAGAAGTTGTTTGACAAAAAGAACCAAGGCAAGTGATTTTAATATTGGTGATAAAGTATTGAAATGGGATTCAAGGAGAGAAGATAAGGGCAACACGGAAAATTTGATAATTTATGGCAAGGCCTCTATCTTATTCAATCTTCCATTGGAAACAATGCATTATTTCGCAAGAATTGAATGGAGTTGAATATTTTGAGGTCCTCACAATGGAAGGCTTCGCATTATTTTTGTTAATTGATAAAAAAATTTCTTCAAAGCTTTTTGTTCATCAGATATAACACCGCTTTTAAATTTGAAAAAAGAAAAATGCAAAAACAATAGAAAAAGAGAAAAAGAATGCAGAAACAAAAGAACAAAGGTGCGCCCCCATACCAAAAAATAAAAGGAAAATCTAAAAGTGCAAGATTAAATGCCACTACCAAAATAAAGCACTATTACTTAGTCATACAAAATTCTAATCATGACTAGATAGATTTCAATTTACCACCGATAGGTCGGTAAAGAAGATTTTTCAAACAATAAAATTTTAGTTTATCGTAGACTAGATTAGGATAGAAAACAGGGTTCAAAATCGCTAAATCCCGAACTCCGTAAGCTCATGAATAATGGCTCTAATCAAACCAAAATCCGAGCCAAAGAAAATAAATAAAAAGAAATGGTTCCCGACATGCCGAAAACTTGAACCAAAGAAAAGAAGAAGACAAAATTTCAAAAGATTAAAACCAAAGCCGAAAGAAAGAATGAAGGATATTTTTAATTTTCGCATCTTAAGCCTTCACAATTTTGTTTTAAATTTCCCTCAGAATTTCAACTATGTGCACTTTTGTTTTGTGCTATAGTCCTACAAAGAATCGACAAATTTTTAATCCCGGGTTTTTTTGTATTTAAATTTTTGTTTTAGAAAATAAGAGACAAATCCGCGTACGCTAACTGCGGTGATAAGAGTTTGTGTAGAGAATTAATTAGTTCAACCGTTTAATCGAACTCATGGAAGAAATAAGAGCATTTATATTAGTTTCCTCATTTTCAATAAAAGAATAAAATGTTGACAGTCAAAAGGTTTGCTAGTCTAAGTGCACCTTATGAAGAAAATGTTAGGAAAAGTAGGATGTCTAGGTAGAATGTTTGGGAGAAATTTGTTTGTAATACGCAGTACCGATCATCTTTTTAAGCAAAGTATGATCAAGGAAGAAAAGGTTTTCAAGGATAAGTGCTGCAGTTCACATTCCGCAGATAAAATTTCGAAGTTCTTGACACCTCTAAGGAGCTATCATCCCCAAGTGGAGCCACCGTTAGCCATCGCAAATTTTGTCATAGCAAATGATGGCTAAAATAGGTCTTGAGCCTTCAAGAGATTATTTTCATAGAGAATTACTCATTTTGAAGCCTTTTGGTGTTTTCTAACTCAAGAACACCTTCACCGTCGTCTCCTTCAAAATCCTCAAGAAAACTCATATAAAGGACTCGTTTTAAGCCATTTTCTCCATCTTTTCACCTTCATATTTTCCTCCAAAATCTCCCCATATCACTCATTTTTCCCTTTTATTTATCCTCCATTTCTTCTAAAATTCCCTTTTTTTTCTCTTCTCATTTACCCTTCATTTCCCTAAAAACCTTTCTAAAAACATTTTTTTAACCATGAAAACCCTTTTTTTGGTTTAAAAATCTCTATTTTAATTTAATTAAGCCTTTAAAACCCCCAAAAAAGCCTCATTTAGGCCTTTTTTTGCTCATAAACAAACATAAGACTTTTTGCCCCCCTTTCATTTCCCCACCATAAAACCCCGCGCTCGCAACCAAGGCCTTAGCCCCCATCGCGCATCGCGCATCGCCGTTTCAGCCTTTTCCCATTACATTTTTCATGTCGTACGACCGACTTCCGATGCGATCGCTACCATCGATCGAGTTTAATCTGATAACCAAGCACTTAGCTCTCCACGCCATTTCCTAGCCCCTTATTTATCCACTCCTGGCCCTCGCTCCTTCACTACCACATGCCCCACAGCCAGGTGTTAGCCCCCATCGCCACCGCGCATCGCGCGTTCGCAAGTCTTCTCTTTCCTCTTACCTTTTTTTTTTCCGATGGGACTAATCTCCCGAGGGCTTAAATCCCTAGCCCTTGTTACTCTAGCTCTCGATCCCCCATCACTCCTCCCTGCACTTTTCCTCTCCCCCGTTCCCTAAGCCTCCATCGACATCGGCAAAAATCACGTTGTTTTTCTTCATTTTCCTTTAACTTTTATGCCGATGATCTAACCTTCCTATTTCATTTCTGCACCGTTGACCCGAACCAAGACTGACCCGCTGTCAACACTCCATCGCTACCCCTCTTCACCCCTCCTCCTAGCCATTTTCCCTTTCTCTTCTATACCGCTCACGTCCTTTTCTCCCATAAAACCTTCCCTTTTTCCCTTAAGTCGGTTCCTTCACATTTTTTCTTTCGCGCTATGCATTCCCCTTAAGCGATTCGACCGTCGATTTCATCATCCGACGCTCAACGCACGTCCCTCTCATCCTCCGATCACCCGACCTCATCCTCCTCATGTGTCTCGCGCAAACGAATTCCGACCATGCATCAGAAAGGCCTCAAGCCTCGATCTAACCGCTACCATACCCCCACTACGCGACAAACTAATTGATGTCACCATCGGTCCCACCTCCCACTACTCCACCATCCGCCCAATCTCCGTTTGCTACCCGGCCTCCACTACCATCCTCACCCGAGCATCTTCCGCCCATCACGCCGATCCTTCTCTCCGATGGATCTACACTCCCAAATCTAATGGCCTACGTCCACCTTCACACGGATTTTGGTGTCGGGATTTAACAACTCGAATATACGCAAAATAGGCGCTCGGTGGACAGCCATCCCCGTGTGGTATCACATTAAAAACATGCAAAACCACTAACCGCCCAACTACAACGCGAAACCGCCGGTGGTTTCTCGCAAAACCACTTCCTCATTTCGTGCCGAAATACAAATTTTAACCCATTTTCTTCATATTTTCCTCCTCCCACGCATTCTCTTCCGCCTCATTGCTCCTTCGCTCTCTTTAAGCCTCTCGTTGCCAGCTTAGCCCCAAATTAGCAAGTTTTACAACAAATTGTGTGTTTGGTCAGCAGTTTTAAAAGGTGAATTATTCATAAAAAACCGTCCCACAAACAAGGGAATAGTGGCACAAGGCCGAGGATCAAGATCCTCGATGCCTAATCAAATGCAAGAAAGAAGCTGAGGTAAAATTCAAGTTTTAATCAATGTTTTATGAGCATCGTCATATAATCAAACCCTCCTACATCGAAGAAAACCACTCCGTACACTCGAAAAGAAAACGAAACAGATAAAGTGAAGACAAGAGATTAAAAGGTTAAAGGATGAAAATTAAAGTCAAAAGACCAAATATTAGAAGACTTAATCCTACGATTTAAAGGATAAAGACATAGTGAATAAAGCATAAAGATGATTAAAAGGCAAAACAATCATTAAAAAGACAAAAGCCCCGAAGATGAAAAAGAAAGCCTTAAAGTATACGTAGGCCAACGAAGAGTTGAAGCAACAAAACAAACACAGACGCTCAAGAAAGCCTCCAAATGCTGCCGAGGCAATTAATCCTCATAAATGCCACCTACAAGTTCATTTTCCTCAAAAGAATACAAATTGAATGCATGTAATGAGATATTTGCCAAAGATAAATTAAGTAATTTCAAATACCAAAAGCCTCCAAAGTCAACAAAATGACTCCAAGTAGATAAAATTTAATGTAAAATTAATTAAAAAAGAGCAAAAATCTGAAATTCTTCTCCATAAGGCTCCCCCAAAGGTCGAGAAGTATTTACTCGTATTAATTGAACAATTAGACCTTCCTTTTCACTCCACCTCCTCAAGTTTACCCGTATATATCATATGAGGAGTTCATTGTTATTGTTGGTTGAATACTTGTTGAATGTAAATAGCTATTGGGGTTTTCGGGGCTTTGTTTTGTAATTAAAGAAAGATAGGTCAGAGAAGAGAATTTTGAAGCGTAAAAGACTCATCGGACTTGAAGACTCGTATTGACTATCGCTCATTTAACAAGATCATTGTCCGGAATAGGTACCCGATCCCACTGATTGACGGCCTCTATATTAACTCAAAGGGGCGAAATATTTCAACAAGATAAGACTTGAAGTAAGATCACGAGGTACCAATCAAACCATTTCCGATGTGTGGAAGACTCCGCTCAAATCCAAGGAGGGCCTTTTCGAATGGCTAGTCATGCCTTTCGGGTCGACGAATACTCCTACAACCTTCACGAAGTTGATGGAAGACATCTTACCGCCATTAACCAACTTATTTTTAGTAGTGTATTTGGATGACATCATGATCTTCGTGCGTACTTGGGAAGAGCACCTCCACCACATCCAATAGGTCCTCCAAACACCGCGGCAACATAAGATGAGTGCTAATTTGGAGAAGTGCACTTTTGGCACGACCTAGGTTTAGTATCTCGTATACATTATTGGATGAATGGTGGGTGCATGCGGATCCAACCAAGATCTAAGTACTCAGATTGGCCAAATTTCCAACCATCGAACAGCTTCGCAACTTTCTCGGGTCTTCGACACTTCTACCGCAGTTCATGTTGGGAGGAGCTAAAAGCAAATTATTTTGGCTCAATCTCAATGGTGTTCGAGAATTGAAACATCACCGCTCGCCCCAATTCTCATAGTACCAGACTTGTAAAAACCATTTGAGATCGAGATAGGTCCCCCGACTATGCTATTTGGGCAATTCTTACTCAACAAAAGGGGCATCCAGTGGCATATCACAAGAGACACTGAGTCCAACACAAGCCCGCAAGTATCCCACATATGACAAGAAATATATTCCACTTCGCAAGTGTGCCGCCAATGGAAGCATTACATTTTGGAAGGAAATAATCATCCACGTACCATCGACCCCTACAACATACACAATGGAAGTTGCGTAACGATCGCCATCGAAGTGGTCCATGTATTTGCAACACTTTCTATTTGAACATCAAGTATAAGAAGGGCAACAATAATGTTGCGTACTCCCCGCCGACCACCGATCATGACGCTAACCGGCTGCTCCAAACTCTTGCGTACAAGACTTTGATTGGACACTTCTCTACAAGAGCCGATCCGAATTTACCACACATACAAGACACTCTTTTCGAGGGTACGCAAGTTCCAAATTTTCACCTCTAGGATGCACTACTATTGCCCGGGTCACCTTTGTGTTCCTTCAAGTGAGCGTGCAAAGATGATTTGGGAAGCACACTACGCTTGAGTTGCTAGGAATTTCGAGGTCGAGAAAATAGTACGTATTGGTGTATATTTTCTATTGGCCGAACCTTCGACAAGATGATGAGAAGTACATCGATTCTCGTGACCGTTTGTTTTATTTCCAAACCGACCATCAAGAACTAAGGCCTCTATACTCGCTACCTACCCCTAGTTGACCTTGGGAATCCATCTCCATGGATTACGTGGTGGGCCTTCCTTCTACTAAGCATGGAAACAATCAGAGCCAGGTCGCCGAAAGATTCTCGAAGATGGCCATTATTTCGGCCTCGCAAGAAGAATATACCACAAAGAAAAAGCCACTACTAAACTCTTTCTTGAACGAGCAGGGTGCACTTTGGGATCCCAAATTCTATCATCTCGTATCGGGACAACAGGTTCCTCAACACATTTTGGTCCAACCCTCTACCGATGTCGACAACAAGCTCACCAAGTCCATGCTTTCCATCCTCAAACCTACACAAAGTTCATCACCAGGATTATCAGACACATCTTACGCATGTACAATTCAAAGCATCCATGCACATGGGATGAGAGTCTTCCTTATGTACAAGACATTTATAACCGGCTCTCCACAAGCCAACCAACCACATCCCCTTCGTAGGCTAGGTTCCAGCCCAATATCCGTCATCGTAGCCATGCCATTTGTGGCTACTCAAAGTCGATTCGTTCGTGTCCACTGCCGACAAAGTGAACAACTTCAAGGAGCACATTCAACAAATCCGCCGCAGGTTCATGACATATTGACAGTAGCTAATGTTGAGTAGGAGAAACAACATGATCAACATCGTGTGCCACACCACTTCCAGGTGGGCTACAAAGTGTGGCTACATTTGCAAGGAGCACTCATTGGATCCATCGCAAGCTTCACTCACTCGATATGGGTCATACTCCATCACCAAGGTTGTAGGGAACAATGCCTTCGAGCTCATTATTCCACGATTCCTTGGTCTACACCCATTATTCAATGTGGACCGCCTGAATAATTATTTCGCACTTACTGACAATTGCCACTGGGCAGAGTAACTCACCAATAGAGTTAAACCTGCATCGCATGGAACATGCCACCACGTATTGTATCATGGACATGCAAATCACAAACACTCGCCGCAGAAGATCCAATCAGACAGATGGTCAAAACCGAACAACTCCTACACCAAGGCAAGTGGTTCACCAGGACCAAATTCAACAGGTTTCCTCATCTCATGGAGGAATGAAACATAATGGGAACAATTTCTTCCTAAGGGGGAGGAATGATCCAGGGATATTGGTGGCCACCCGCCTATTCCACTTAGGGCCCCACCATTGTTTCCTTCGCTTTTTCGCCTTTCTTTAATAATTACATAGTTTACTAATTTATGTTGTTTCTAGTCTTGAACTTCCTGAGAGCTATTTTGAGGGCATAAACAACCTTTTTTGGGCATCCGAAATTGGTACCGCAATTAATAGTTTTAGTCCTCAGACAGATATTTCTAACAATGTATCATGTGCGTGAAAGTGAGATAGTATGCCAAAGTTTAAACTCAAAGAAATTGATGCATCAATTTGCCCCGACTGTGGCCCATATTATGGTGTTTCATCTCCTAGGGTTAGGTTTTTAGTTGTTTAGGGTTTTCCATTGTTTCTTAATAATATATAGGCCTTCGAGCTCATCACATCGTAGCTTAGAGGCCTGTAGCCACCACATATTTTCTCAAAGATAAGCTACCAGAGCCCTAGCTAGTTTATTTCATTATGTCCGTAAACAGATTTTAGTTCTTTGATATTAATGAATTTAAGTGTTATTTCCACCGCATTTTTATATTTATGGTTATATGTGTATTTTGTTACGTTCCCGAGCAAACTGACTGCGTGGTATCGCAGTGGTTTGCTCTTTCTCAATCCTCTTACATGTCCCCAACGAGGTCGGGGTATAAGGAGTTAGGGCTCGATCCGGTTGAACCTTCGCAAGATCAGCCTCACAAACCTCGACGCTCGCCATGGGGGACGAAAAGAAAGATGAGGGAGCAAGAGATCCTATAAAATATTGCTCGAGGAGGCGCTCGAAAAACAAAGGAACATGATGATGGATAACTTTCCCGCATCCTTCAACGACTGCCTATCATGGGCAATATCCGCATCCAGCAAACTACCTCGAGGTGCAACTCCTTTTAAGGTACAGTAAACTTACATTTCCATATTTGAGGGCCAAATAGATGCGTATGTCATAAATAGATGGTTGAATATATTAGAAGTATATTTATCAGCTCATGATTTTTTTGACCGAAAGAATACTATTTTTGCACTCCTCAAAGCTACCCCCATGTCAAGGACCGGGTCGGAAACCATCGTGGAGAAAAAGGACGAGGAGGAACCCTCTCTTATTCTTAGTTGTACCCACTTGGAATTTTCGAGATGCCATCGAGGAAAAATATTATCCCGTGGCGAGCCTTGGTACAAGTACATACAATGGACTACGATGCGACAACAAAGGGATCAAGATGTACATGAGATGACGAATCTATTCCATACTCGTACATAAAGTCGGGGTATCAAAGATTCGTGAGAAACATTTGGTGCATTGCTAGACTCATGTAATTCACAATATCACAAGGTGATTGAATATTTTCTATCGCTCATATAAAATTGTCAATAATATTTCATCCGCAAATTATTTCAAGTATGAGGCCAAGTTTGAAACACCGGGAAGATTTACAGGCATTTTTGGGTGAGATTAGTCTCGCGTGTTTCCATCAAAGAGTCCTCAAAAGCATCTTTCCAATGATATATCTCGCGCCCAATTCCAACTCCTCAATCACAAGATAAAAAAGATGAAATTTGCTCGTAAACACAAATAGAGAAAATTGCCTCATTATGAAATTATTTATTTTTAATTATTAAAATTAATTAAAAATTAAAATTAAATATAAACTCTAAAAACATTAAAATAATCTCATGGCCCACCCCGCATTCATGCATTAACATGCCCCGTATGTTATAACCTCGAGATGCAGGCAAGTAAATCAAATGGTTATTGATCCCCATCCCCTTCGACATTTAACCATAGGGGGTCTGAAAAGTGGTTTTCACTTACCACATTTATACCCGTAAGCCTCACATGAATTTCGCACCCCGTCTAAACCTCCATTAATTTTGTCGTTCTCACTTATAGAGGTCAAGCGAATGAGGTTTTATAAGACATTGAATAAATGTTATATGGTCAAAGGACGGTGTAAAATGATTTTACATATACAGCAAAAAAGAAAAGGAGGTTGTGCAATCATATAGCTATGAAATTAATGAATAAGACAACAAAAATGATATTCATGAATTCATTTCGTGATAAAGGGCTCGGGTAAAAGAGACAAACTTAAGTATAGGTAAATTTTGGGAGTAAAAAGAGAAAACAGGATATGGTTTTGCAAACAACACATGGTTTTTCTAAATCCATAGGTACAATTAAATTTGGAATTACATTTACAAGGGTAAAAATATAAACAGGCATGGTTTTTGCACGCACGTGGTTTTTCAAAATCCATGAGGAAAAGAAAGCGACACTTCGATGTAGAAATATATTTTTCAAATGGATATATTGGAAAATTTAATCATGAAATTTATTTTTTATGATTTAATTAAAATATGTTTTTCCTCAAATAGTTGTGACAAAATAAAGGATGACTAAAGTCTAAATCGATTTTAAGGAACCAATTCAAATATTAAAAATATTTTGACAAACATTCGCAGTGAACATGTCAAAGACGACAATCGACGCCCAACGGAAGCAATAACAGATATTAGTGATCCAACAAATGCCGTCCGAAAGTAGAGCCGTATGTCGTAGTAACCTAACATTGCCTCTTCATGACCACCTCGCCCATTTTCACTACTTTTGGGTTCAAGAGTTGTCAAAGTTATTCTAAAGGCGTGTTTCGTCGTAAATATTTTGTCCGGCTCTGGTGGCGTCATGACTTTGCCTAGTCATTGCTTACTTAGAATTAATGAAAGCGCTAAGGTAGATAAGGTAACTGATGTAGTTTTTATTTAAATACCGCATGCATCGTTAAAATTTGGGTTGGACCTGTATCGTAAAACCTACCGTATTGAGCAATGTAATTTTTGGAAGTTGGAGCATCAATAGTAAGAAACCATTCACAGGATACTTTAGCTTTACTGTTTGGTATGATTCCTTTCTCTATGTTAAATGTTTCCATTGTCTTTCCTCACCGCGTATCACCTTAAGCCGATTGTAAACATAAATTTTAGATTGAGATTTGATGTTGAAGTACCTTAATTTCCGTTCGATTACAATCAATGTTTTCTTCATGATGTCTCGGTTACAGCCTTAATTGCCTTTTAACCACTAATGCAGTAATTCACTACTTCTTTCACCTCACAATTCTTGCCACTTTAAGACCCAACACATTCGGCTAGCTCTCATGATGTTTTTGAACATTTCATGCAACATAAAAACCAAATTTCTTTTATGAGTCCATATGCCAATGGATTAGTTCACACAACGCTCAAGCCATCCAACCAAAATAATTATCAAAGTAACCAATTTCTACCACCACTATAACTAGTCGAACATCACGATTCATAATATTAAGGCAAATTATATCATAAATAGAGAGAGCCCTCTCGAGTCTTAGCTAGGTCCTAGATTCCAAAGTGGTTTGATGTTATCCTATAGCTTATTCTTGCCAATCTTATAAATTATAGACACAACAAAGGCTAAAGCATCAGAATAATACAATGACCAGGAGGAAATGGATTTCGACATCTCTCGCTCCGTACGACATACCGATATGCAGCTAAGATTGACATAAATTCAAACAGAAGAAGCGAGACTTTGGACCTATGAATCAAAATCGCGGAAAGATGCCCCAAAACTCGCAGAACAAAGGACAAAACCAAGGCATGGAGGCCCAAGATAACCTACCAAAGCCGCAAGCAAAGAACAACACCATGAAGTCGAAGAAGGACACGAGAAAGTGGTGGTGAGTTCCATAAGAGCTCCACTCACGACACAAGTGAGTGTCAAAGCAGTCACCTGTGGCTAAGATGAGTGCTTTTGAATCGATGCATGCTTCAACTCGAATCAAAACCCTACAAGGGTAATGACAAAGGGAAGCAGATTATTGATGTAGAGCCCAATGCCATCATTCCCACCGCAAAGATCCGTATGAGGAACTGGAAGATCCAAAGGAGGAGGAGTGTCTTCCACTCTCGCATGTGGGTAAAGGGCTCCCCGCTACGCTCATTGCCGACAAGCAGCAGCCCAAAAGAACCTCATTTCGGCGCAGGTTGTGAAGCATTTATACTTGTCGACCACAACACACCCATATTCGTACACCATCAGGTGGCTTCACCAAGGATGGGATCTTCACGTTAGCGAATGTCCCGCCTTCCACAAGATCAAGCTCTTCACAGATGAGGTTTTATGTACATTGCTCCTCTCCCGCTGTTTCGATGTTATTGTGCCAACCATACTTCAGGAAGCGACATGATGTGTATGAGTCCCGACCTCACACCGTTATTGTTACTTTGGGCAATAAGTTGTACGAATACTAGAGGTGCCACCGCCGCAAATTATCGCTTTGGTTACCGCAAACAATGCAAGAAGCTCATTTCCAAATCGGGAAATTTGTTTTCTGATGATCGCCCTGCTGGGCAAGAAGAAGACTATGGCCACGACCTCCAGACAGGATCCTTCCGCACGACAACAACAAATGGACAAGTTCATGGAGGAGTACGGGGACATTCTCACCTTGCCCAATGTGGGTGCTTCTCATTATTGGGTCAAGTACCCCATCGATATGACCCTAGGTGTGCCACTACCAATGAACCAATCTACCTGCTCTATTCTCAAGAATGATGAAATCTAAGAGTGCGTATCTGGGGATGCTACTGAAAAGGCTACATCCGACCGACTTCATCGCCCTATGGGAGCCCGATCGTGTTAGTGCGTAAGAAGGATGGGACTGGAGACTTTGTATTGACTATCGTGCGCTAAACAAGATCACTATCCTAATAGGTACCCGATACCACGTATTGATGACCTTCGTATCAACTCAAAGGGGAGAAATATTTCATCAAGATCGACTTAAAGTCCTGGTATCACCAAGTACCAATCAAACCATCTAATGTGTGGAAGACTGCTTCTTCAAAGCCAAGGAGGGCCTTTTCGAATGGTCGGTCATGCCGAGTTAACGAATGCTCCTAAGAACCTTGATGAGTTTGATGGACGATGATTCCATGGCCATTCACAAAACTCATTCAGAGGTGCTGGATTACATCCGATCTTCAAATCCGTACTTGGGACGGAACCTCCGCCACATCCGACAGTCCTCCAAACACTACGTCAAAACAAGTTGTGTGCCAATTTGGAGAAGTTCACTTTTGGCATGACCTGTGCTCCGCATTTGGGATACATTATTTATGAACGACGGCATGGATCCAACCAAGATCTAAGTAATTCTAGATTGGCCGTGCCCCCAACCACTCTAACCAGAGCTTCGAACTTTCTCGGGTCTTGCTAAGTTCATCAGCAGTGTTCGTGTTGGGATTCTCTCATATCACTTGGCCCTTGAGCTGTCACCAAGGGAGGAGCGGAAGGAAATTCTTTTGGTTGAATATCAACAAAAGGCATTCATAAAATTGAAAGATCACCTCTACTCGCCCTAACGCTCACACATTACCAAACACTTGCAAAAACCATTTGAGATCGAGACAGCCTCCTCGAAATTATGCTATTGGGGCAACTCTGCTCAATAGGGGCATCCAATGGCATATCACAAGAGACACCGTCCGACACAAATACCGTGTAAGTATCCCACTTATGACAAAGAAATGTATTCCGTTGCGTGTGCATGCCGCCAATGTAAACATTATTATTTTGGGGAAGGAACGAAGCATCCACGCAGTAATTCACTAACCCCCGTAGTTCATAAGACACAGCAGCTATAATGATCGCTATCGAAGTGCTCCACATATATACAACAATTTCGTTTGACACCAAGTATATAAGAAGGGCGCACCAATAATGTTCTAAGCCGCTCTTAGTCGACCACCGATCGTGGCGCTAACCACCGTTCTCAACTCTTTTGTGAACGAGACTTTCAATACTGATTCTCAACAAAAGCGTATGCGGGAATTTGATACATACAAGACACTCTTGTAGGGTACGCAAGTTCCAAATTTTCACCTCCAAGATGTACCCATAATCTAGACACTCTCGTGTTCCTTCAATATAGCATGCCAAGATGATTTGGGAAGGACACTACAACATCTAAGTGGGGAATTTCGAGGTCGAGAAAGGCAAGATCAAAGGTAAGTATTTCTATTGGTCGACCTTCGACAGATGTTAAAGTACATCGCCATCCTCGTGACCGCTTTCGCTTCCATTGCCAAACCGAACATCAAGAACAAGGCCTCTCGTACTCTTCTACCTACCCCTAGTGAACCTTGGGAATCCATCTCGATGGATTACATGTCGTGTCTTCCTTATAGTAAGCATGGAAATGACTTTGTTTTCGTGGTCGTCGACAAATTTTCGAAGATGGCCATTATGGTTGCCTATAAGAATAATATCACAAAGAAAGCCACTACTAAACTCTTCTTTGAAAGAGTGGGCACTTTGGGATCCCACAATACTCATCTCGTATCTAGATGCCAGGTTCCCCAAGACATTTGCTCCGGGAAATTTCTCTGGTCAATGTTGGACACCAAGCTCACCAAGTCCACAACTTTCCATCCCCCAAAATAGAGGTAGTAAATTGTGATGATTGTACACATTATGCTCATGTACAATTCAAAGCATCTACACACATGGGATGAGAGCCTTCCCTATGTGCAACATATTTATAACCAGGCTCTCAACAACTCAACCGGCCACATCCCCTTTTAGGTGGGCTCCGGGTGTTCCGCCCACTATGTCCCATTGATGTAGCCATGCCATTTATGGTTACTCAAAATGCATTCGGCTCATGTCCGCCTCCGAAGTCGACAAAGCGAACAACTTCATTTAGCACATTCAAAGACATCCACCAGTTATGTTCATGATATATTAGACAAGGGAGCCAATGCTAAGTATGCTGACATGATCAACATCGGGTGCCACAACACTTCTAGGTGGGCGACAAAGGCGTGTAGCTACATTTGCAGAAGGAGCACCTCACCGGACTCCACCACAAGCTTTGGCCACCTCCGATACATGGGCCATACACCATCACGAAGGCTACCAGAACAATGCCTCGAGCTCGCATTCCACCATTCCCTTCGACCGCACGCATTCATCGTGGACCGCCTTCTACCATTTCCCACTCCTCTACTAGACACCTCCGACATTGCGAACACCTCACACCACTAGAGTTAAACCTGCATCGCATGGAACAAAGCCACCACATATCGTATCATGGACATGAAAATCAAGAACACTACCCAAAGAAGATCCAACAAGCCTCGGTGGTCAAAGTTGGCCAACTCTCGCACCAAGGCAAGTGGTTCACAAGGGACCAAGTTTAAGGCAAATTTCCTCATCTCATAAAGGGAATCCCACCGCAATGGGGACCATTGCTTCCTAAGGAGGAGGAATGATCGAGGTGGATATTGGTGGCCACCCTCCTATTCCACTCGGGGCCCCACCATTGTTTATTTCAGTTTTTCGCCTTTCCTTAATAATAACACAAGCTTACTATCTTTAGCAATTTTTCGGTCCCTTGAATCTCTACGTGAGCTATTTTGAGGCCCTAACCACTTTTTGGGCATTCGGAATTGATAGTTGCAATCAAGAGTTGTAGTATTCGATAGATATTTCTTACAAGTATCATGTGCATCAAATAGAGATAGTATGCTGTAGTTACAACCCCGGGAAATTATTGTACAAATTTGCCCCCGACGGGCCCATATTCTAGAGTTTCATCTCCTAAAATTAGGTTTTTTGGATGTTTTTGGTTTTCCATTATTTCTCAATAATATATAGGCCTTCAAGCCTCATTGTAACATATAGTTTAGAGGCTTGTAGCCACCACATCTCTTCTAAGAGATAAGCTACTAACACCTTAGCTAGTTTATTTCTATTCTATCTCTAAACAGATTTTAGTTCTTTGATATTAATGAAATGAAGTGTTATTTCCGTTGCATTTTTATATTTATGGTTATATGTGTATTCCGTTGCATTCCCCGCATAAATTTGATCGCGGGTATTAGAGCCGTCCGCTCTTTTCTTTCTCGATCCTTCTTTGCATGTCCCAAACAAGGCCTGGGTATAAGGAGTTAGGCTCGATCCGGTTAAACCTTTTGCAAGATTAACCTCACAAAACCTCGACGACCACCCATGGGGGATGAAAATAGTATGAGGGAGTAAGAGATCCTATCAAAATATCGTCGAGGAGGCACTTGAAAAACAAAGGAATGTGATGATGATAACTTTGCCCAAATCCTTCAACGATCGCCCACCGGCGACACATATACATCCAACAAACAATTTAGAGGTGCAACTCCTTTTAAGATACAAGTGGATTCTCACATTCCTATATTTGAGGCCCAAATAGATGTAGACATCGTAGATAGATGGTTGAATCCATTTGAATGATATTTCTTAGTTCATGACTTTTCTTCGACTGTGAGAAGATTATTTTTTCACTCCTCAAAGTTCCCCCCATGTCAAGGACTAGTGGGAAAACCCATCGTGGAGAAAAGGACGAGGGGGACCCCTCTCGCTATCACGTACCCACTTGGAATTCTTTCCGAGATGCCATCAACGAACAATATTATCCATGGGGAGCTATGAGGACAAATACATACAATGGACTACGCTATGACAACAAAGGGATCAAGATGTACATTAGCCGACGAAATTGGTTCCATACCTTGCAAACAAAGTTGGGTATCAAAGATTTGGAGAAACATTTGGTGTTGAAGTACCACATTTGTCTCGCACAAGATACATTTAGGAAATAGTGGAGTTCCTCGGCATCTCCTCGCTTGGTATGACATACCGATATGTCACAAGATTGATCGAAATTCAAATTTAAGAAGCAAGGCTTTGGATCTACGAATCAAAAGTAAGGGAAAGGTGCCCCAACCGTAGAAACAAAGGACAAAGTCAAGGCATGGTGACCCAAGATAACCTACCAAATTTGAAAGCAAAAGAAAAAAACACCACGAAGCCGAAGAAGAACACGGGCAAGTTGTGAGTTCATAAGAGCTCCACTCACAACAAGTGAGTGTCCCGGCCAAGCAAATAATCGGTGGCCGATATGAGGGCTTCTCCGAATCGATGCATGCTCCAACTCGAATCAAAACCCAACAAGGGGAACATTAAAGGAAAGCATATTATCAATGCAACCTAACGCTACCGTTGCCACCGCAAAGATCCGTGCTGTGAACTGGAATATCCAAAGGAGGAGGAGCATCTTCCACTCTCATATGTGGGTAAAGGGGTTCCCCGCTGCGTTGATTTCCAAGTAGCTGAGCCAAAAGAACCTCGATTTCAAGAGGTTGTGAAGCATTTGGACTTGCCGACCATAGCACACCCGCGTCGTACACCATCGTGGGCTTCACCAAGGACCCGGATCTCCACGTCAATGAGCAAGCAACTTGCCGCCTTCTACAACATCAAGCCCTTCACATGAGGCATTGTGTGACATTGCTCCTCTTGATGTTTGTGATGTATTATTAGGCCAACCATACCTAGGAAGCGACATGATGTGTGTGAGTCTTGGCCTCGTGTTGTTATTGTTACTTGGGCAACAAGTTGTACAAGATACTCGCAGGTACCACCACTTGTGGCTATCTTGATTACCGCAAAAAAATGCAAGAAGATCATTTCCAAAACTATGAAATCTGTTTTCTTAATGATCCGCCCCCAAGGAAAGAAGAATATTGTGGCCATGACCTCCATAGAGATCATTTGCATGACAACAACAAATTGACAAGGTCGTGAAGGAGTACACATACATCTTCACCTCACCCACAGCGGGTGCCTCTACATTGTTAGTTCAACCACCCCATCGATCCGACCCTGCACTGGCCGCTACCCAATGGACCGACCCATCGCGCGCTCTATCTCCGGAGAACGATGAAATTAAGATGCAGAGCCCGTACGCCGCCGCAGAAAGGTCACATCCGCCGAGTTCATCACCTTGTGGGAGCCCCATCATGTTAGTTCAAAAGAAGGATGGGGACTGGAGATCGTATTGACTATCGAGTGCTAAAAAAGATCACCGTTCGAATAGGTACCCAATCCCACAGATTGATGGACTTAGATCAACTCAAAGGGGCGAAATATTTCAAGAAGATCGAATTGAACTATGGGTATCACCAGGTACCAATCAAAACCATCCGATGTGTGGAAGACCGCCTTTAAAGCCAAGGAGGGCCTTTTCGAATGGTTGGTCATGCCTTTCAGTTGAAGAATGATCTTGCAAACTTTATGAGGTCGATGGACGAAAATCTTGCGTACATTCACCAACTCATTTGTAGTAGTGTACTCTGATGAAATTATTATCTTCAAATGCATTCTGGGAAGAGCACCTCCACCAAATCCAATAACCTCCAAACACTATGGCAGTACAAGTTGTGTGCAAATCGGAGAAATGCACTTTTGGCATGACCCAAAGTTCAATATCCGGGATACATTATTGATGAACGGGTGCATGTGGATCCAACCAAGATCCAAGTACTCGGGATTGGCCACCCCCAACCACTCTAATAGAGCTTCGCATCTTTCTCGGGTCTTGCTAATTTCTACCACAAGTTCGTGTTGGGATTCTTTTATATCACTCGCCCTTGATTCAAGTCACCAAGGGAGGAGTGAAAGAAAATTTCTTTGGTCAATCTCAATGTATACAAGCCGTAGAATTGAAAACATCGCCTCTACTTTGCCACAACGCTCACATTACCATAATTGCAAACCATTTGAGATTGAGATATATGCCTCCGACTATGCTATTGGGGAAATTCTTACTCAACAGGGTATCCAAGGCATATCACGTTGAGACATTGTCCGACACAATCCCACTTATGACAAAGAAATGTATTCCATCAGGCAAGGTGTGTGCCACTAATGGAAGGACTACATTTTTGGGAAGGATACTACTATCCACGCGTACCACTCACCCCTAGCTCATACAGACACAAGGAAGTTTCGTAATGATTGCCATTAGAAGTGGTCCACATATCAACAACAATTTCATTTGAACATTGATTATAAGAAGGGAATCACCAATAATTTTGCGTACCCTCAAACTCGACCACCGATCGTGGCGCTAACCACCGTTCTCAACTCTTGTGGGTACGAGACTTCGAATGTCGTCTTCTACAAGAGCGTACCACCCGTGACACATACAATACACTCGAGGGTATGCAAGTTCCAAATTTTCACCTTCGTGATGCATCGCTATGTCACCCAAGACACCTTTGTGTTCCTTCAAGTGAGCATGACAAGATTATTTTGGAAGCACACTGCGCTTGAGTCATTGGGACCTTCGGAGTCGAGAAAACAATGGCAAGACCGTAGAAGTATTTCTTTCGTCAAACCTTCGACAGATGTTGGGAAGTACATTAGATCCTACATCGCTAGCGCCATTGCCAAACCGACCTCAGCGCAAGAAGCAAGGCCTCTATACTTCGCTACCTACCCCTAGTCGAACTTGGGAATCTATATCCATGGACTACATGTTGGGACTTCCTTCTACCGAGCATGGAAATGATCGTGTTTTCATGGTCGTCGATAGATTATCGAAGATGGACATTATGTCGTCCCGCAAGAATAATATCACAAAGAGAAGCCACCGCTAAACTCTTCTTTGGAATGAGCATGGGCGCACTTTGGGATCCCATATTATATTATCTCGTACTCCGGGACAAGAGGGTTCCTCAACACATTTTGGTCCAAATTTCTCCGGGTCAATGTTGGACACCAAGCTCAAGAACTCCACAACTTTCCATCCCCAAAAAGACACACCTGAGTTCGTCACCATGATGACCGTACACATTTTGTACATGTACAATTAAAAGCATCCACGTACACACATACAGATCCTCTCATGTACAACAAAATTATAACCCAAGCCTACTACCAACCAAATTTCACAACCCCTTCTGTGTGGGCCCGGGGTTCCACGTACTATGTCCTATTGACGTAACCATGTCATTTGTGGCTACTTAGGTCGATTCGCCTATCCGCCCGAGGCCGAAAAGCAAACAACTTCATTGTTAATATCTGACTACATCCGCCAAATAGGCCCATGACATATTGGACAACCACTGCTAAGTACAAGCAACGACATGATCAACATCGAGTGCCATGAATTAATTTCAGTGGGCGACAAAGTGTGGCTACATTTATGTATGGAGCGCCTCACTCGGACCCCACCACAAGCTTCACCCACTCTAATATAGGCCATACACCATCCCCAAGGTCGTAGGGAATAATGCCTTCAAGCTCAATATTCCACCATTCCTGGCCCGCACCGAGTATTCAATGTGGACCACCTTCAAACCCTATTTCCACCTCTACCGGACACTGACATTACGTAAAAACTCACAAGAACAAAGTTAAACCCAAACTCGCATGGAACATGCACCACGATTGTATCATGGACAAGTAAACCAAGAACACTCGCCAAAGAAAATAAGATCCAACTATATCGGTGAAGTCAAAGGTGGCCAACTCCCCGCACCAAGGCAAGTGGTTCGTGACCAAGTTCAAATAAAAGTTTCCTCATCTCATGAGAACTCAACGCAATGGGGACCATTGCTTCCTAAGGGGGGAGGAATGATCCGGTGGGATATTGGTGGCCACCCGCCTATTCCACTCGGGGGCCCCACCATTGTTTCTTTCAGCTTTTCTTACTTTCCTTAATAATAGCACAATTTACTATTTTTGTAATGCTTTTCAGTCCCGAACTTCCGCAGCCGTTTTGAGGCCCTAAATGATGCTTTTTGGGCATTCCGAATCAATTTTTTGAGTTGTCATCGTAGTGTTTGAATTGATCTTTCAACGATGTATCATGTGCGTCAAACGAAGATAGTATGCCAAAGTTATGACCCCAAGAAATCGATGTACCAATTTACCTCGACGGCCTATATTCTCGTGTTTCATCTACTAGAAAGCGTTTTTGGATGTTTAGGGTTTTTCCATTGTTTCTCAACAATATTTAGGCCTTCGAGCCTCATTCTGACACAAAGTTCGCAGGCCCGTAGCCACCACATATTTTCTTAGAGATAAAGTTACTAGTGACCTAGCTAGTTTATTTCCATTCTCGTTTGTAAACAAATTTTAGTTCTTTGATATTGTAATGTTCCCAAATTTTAGCCTCAAGCTAAATCAACATTATAGTTTGCATATTTTTATTTTGTTGAATAAAATGGGTAAGGGAGACTCTTTAACCCCCTTAGATGGAGAAATAACACTCCTTGTGTGAAAGGAGGATGAATAAGCAACCGGATTAAGCACCTAAGGGTGTGAACATGATCAGATCACTTGATTAGTCATCTGGACAAGTCAACAACGTTGTCCAAGAGACTAATCATGACAAGGCAGCCGTAGTTTTAGAGGAGGCTCCACTACATGAGCTAGGTGGCAAGTGTGAATGGGACCCATGAGAGGGGAGTTCATTTGTTTTATAAGGAGGAGATGACAGCCCCCATTTTCATTATGCATTAGCTTATTATTTCAAGGGTCTCAGTAAAGACTTGCATCCACGGCCGTTTATCGTGGTTGTAGTATTCTCAAAAGAAGGAGACTCACAATTACGTTGAAGAGAGGGGACAAATCGCTCCACTCATACATACAACCCACTTTTGAACTTGATGTCTCACTATATGGAGGCATTCCACCCTTGGGAGGCCACCTCATCTAGAGTTTATGAGGGGCATCTTGTCATTTGGTTCACCACTCTTGGATTCCTGAGGGAGGTGAAGACATTGGAGGAGTCTAGCACAACATAGTAGAGTTTGGGGTAAACCCAAGGAGGAAGGACACACTCTCTTATTTTCGCATCACCCACTCTCACCGCTATACTTCGCGCCGACAAAAATTTTTCTCGTGATGGAGGATGGCATCTTCATGATGCAGATGACTCTGCCCATCGCATTTGGAGGGGAAGAGGATACTTTCTTTGAGGGAGGACTCTTTTCATACATAGGAGTGGATGGAGGCCACTCATGCTTACTTTGACCAAGCCCGGGGGATTCCTTTTGGATGACACCATGGGAGGCCAACTTCCAAGGATCACCATTACTATCACATGAGCAATGTAGGATGACAGGCATGACATCATTTTGGAAGATGACTTTGGCATGGGGGATGTCACAGTGTAGCAACGTGGAGTCACACGTTGGGGATCACCGCCGTTGTCTATGAGGAGGATTGATCCGTATTGGAGGTCTCAAATTTTTGGTAGAGTACTCCAAGGATCTAGGTGTATGCATGATTTTGGATGACCCTAGTGGAGATACAAGCAAATGGTGGATGATATGGTCATCTATTATTAAGGAGCCGCAGTCTTCTTGACTAGGGCTTCTAGCTTCAAGGAGAAACTATTACATGCAAGACATGAGGACTTTCTAGCCATGCACTTTGATGCATATTTTGCTTTGCTAGAGGAGTTCATTTGGGAGGGCATTCGTGATGATCTATATCAAGATATGGACAGATGCATACCGTATGATTTTGGAGAGGTTGGCACAACCATTTCCCTACTCATCGGAGGTGAGGAGAGCATCTCGTATGAGCCATTTCACCAAGGACCGAAGTACATGGTAAAGGAGGTGCTATACTCTCATTTTGATTTACCTTCTTTACTTTATATGGGAAAATTGATGAGCTAAGGATGATAACACTCCCTTATGTTCCTTATTATGATGCACTCGTGGCCTATCATAAGTAAAGAATGGGAATGGCTATTTTCATGATGGTTTGTGGGGGAAGCCACATACTTCGTGCACCATTGGCACCAGTTTGTACTTTCATGTTTTCACCTTATGAGATGTTTGTGGCAGCAAAAGTGGCTAGTAAATCACTTGTTACCTTCTCATGGAGGCAGCATGAATGTATTGTGGTGGTTCCCCATATGGAACTATGATCATCGTGTTGCCATGTGGCAACTTGTTTTCATTGTATTTTGCTTCCATATGTTGCCGATGGTTGTACATTTATAGGGAGCACTACTTGGAGAGTGTTGGAGGTATTGGGACAAATTTCATTGGGAGCATGATTCTCCCCCCATTGTACATGTTCTAAATTGCCGAGATACCATGGGCAAACCATGATTGCCACATTGCTACTTTTCTTCTCAGGGGAAAAACCACTTGGAGAATTTGAGAGGGCATGTCATGGCTGATTTTCTTGATGGGAAAGCTAGCCATTCTTTGGATACCATGCTATTTAGCCCAAGGATGGAGGCAGCCCCATATGTACCACAAATGGAGAGAGAAACATCTTGAAACAAAAGCCCAACTCTCCATTCAAATTTCAACACATCGTATGAACTAGGGTTGAGATTTTTATTTGGATGATAGCATGGATGAGAGTGATCTTCATCAGACAATTTTTTCCCATGCATGTCATCACTCCTACCTCGAGGAGGCCATAGCATAGCAAGAAGGTTTCCACCTCCACACCTTTCTATCTTTCCACATAAATACTGTTTGCATACTTGGGAGGAAGTATCGAGGACGCATTTGTTGCAAGGATATCTGAGCAAGGGGTGGAGATTGTTGATGAGGAGGCCACAAGAGAAAATGGGGAGGAATTTGTTCTTCTTTGCGCTGTTTTCGAGGGACAAGCAACATGTGGGAGGGGAGGACTATAATGTTCCCAAATTTTAGCCTCAAGCTAAAATGAACATTATAGTTTGCATATTTTTATTTTGTTGAATAAAATGGGTAAGGAGACCCCTTAACCCCCTTAGATGGAGAAATAACACTCCTTGTGTGAAAGGAGGATGAATAAGCAAAATGGATTAAGCACCTAAGGGTGTGAACATGACGGATCACTTACTTAGTCATTTAATTAAGTCAATATCGATGTCCAAGAGAAGGAATCTCCATGACAAGGCAACGCAGCTTTAGAGGAGGCTCTACTCGCATGAGCTAGGTGGAAAGTGTGAATGGGACCCATGGTGAGAGGAGTTCATTTGCTTTATAAGGAGGAGATGGCAGCCCATTTTCATTATGCATTAGCTTATTATTTTCGTTGGGTTTGCAAAGACTTGCATCCCTAGGCCGTTTAGCAAATGGTTGTAGTGCTCTGAACCTAAGGGTGTTCGGTTGGGAAATCCTACCTCATCCTCAAGGAAGGAGAGAGGGTTTGAGCTCCATTTCCCATTCCAAAATTTGGCCAAAGCTACTTCTTCAAAAGACAACGTTTTCCTATTGGGCAAGAGAGAACGTTGTGTTGTCAAAGAAAGAGGAACTCATAGAGTCATTCTTTGGCTCGCTCTTCTAAGTGGTGATCTTGCATATTCTCGAGGAGTAGAAGAGGAGAATCCTGCATTATTTCAGATCTTTGGCACTGTGCCAATCATTCACCATCTCTCACAAGGTTTGTGCGTAAAACCGCGTTATTTTTTTATGCACGCAAGCTTGCCGGGAGGGTCATTTGAGCTTATCAGAGGAGTGTTTTTGAGTAAAAGTGTTCGGGCCTTGTTTCGAGAACATTATCAAAAGAGGGCATTAGTATTTCAGAATCGCTACGACCTCATTCTTATTTTGATTCGGGCTTGGCAAAGGATAATTTATTTGTCACATTGTGTATTTTCCGCCATTTCTAGCAATATTTCCTAGATTGGCTAGAAATTTTATATTAAGGCCCATCTTTCCATTTTGTGGGAATTTCTTTGTATCCTTCAGCCATATTATCATTTTGTATAAATTCAATGATTTACTAATCTCATAGAGATAGCGCGCTCATCGCTTTTCCGCATTCTCGTGCAATTGCAAAGAATCGTATTTTATTGTTTGATCATTGGAGATTGGTTCTCATAGCTTGATCGGCTTGTCCCTCATGATTTTCTTATACATTACCGATGATATAATAATATAATGTTGGTCGCATAACATTTCCCTCTTATGGTATATTCATAATTGCGTAGTTTAATGATTGTGTTCAAGTATTACCGTAAGCTCTCTCATTGAGCATTTTCTAAGAGACCTAGTTTGGGGAGATCTCGAATAACCCATATAGAGCCATTTCTTTTGGCTCAAATTCTCGAAGAGAAGTGTTTAATGAGTTAACAAGGGGATCCAAGCCCCATTTCAGCTTATTTTTACATTGCCTTCCTTATACAAATACCCCTGACCATTTTTTCACAGAATCCCCAAAAGGGATATTACGTATATTAATGAAATGAAGTGTTATTTACATTGAATTTTTATATTTATGGTTATATGTGTATTCTCGTTGCGTTCTTGCATAAACTGACTGCTGGTATCAGAGTGGTTCCGCCATTCTTGATCCTTCGTGCATGTCCCCAACGAGGTCGTGGTATAAGGAGTTAGCTCAATCTAGTTGAACCTTTTGCAAGATTAGCCTCACAAACTCCACTTGGCCACCAATAGGGGACGAAAAGAAAGATGAGGGAGCATGAGATCCTATCAAAATATTTCTCGAGGAGGTGCTCGAGAAACAAAGAACGCGATGATGGATAACTTTGCCCGTATTCTTCAACGCATCGCCCATCGCAAGACATTTCAATACCACTCGAGGCACAACTCCTTTAAGGTACAAGTAAACTTGACATTCCCATATTTAAGGGCCATATAGATGCGTACGCTCGTAGATAGATGGTTGAATCTATTAGAAGGATATTTCGCTTCATGACTTTTCGACCGTTTAAGATTATTTTTGCACTCCTCAAAGCTACCCCCCATGTCAAGGACTAGTCCGAAACCTACCGTGAGAAAAAGGATGATGTGTCCCCCTATTCCTACGTCGTACCCACTTGAAATTATTTTTGAGATGCCATCAAGGAACAATATTATCGCGTGGGGAGCTATGAGGACAAGTACATACAGCCTGGACTATGTTGCGGCAAGAAAGGGATCAAGATGTGCAAGGAGCCGATGAATTTGTTCCATACCTCACAGACAAGGTTGGGTATCAGCATCTGGAACATTTGGTACTGAAGTATCGTATTTGTCTCGCTGCATATGTTCAGAGGGAAATGGAGTTCCTCGACATCTCCTCACTTGGTACGACATATCGATATACGTTAAGATTTAGCATAAATTCAAATAGAAGAAGCGAGACTTTGCATTCACGAATTCAAAAAGCAAGGGAAAGGTGCCCCCAAATCGTAATCGCAGGACAAAGCGAATGCATGGTGGGCCTAACATAACCTACCGGAGCCGCAAGCAAAGAAAAACACCACGAAGTCAAGAAGTACACAGGAAAATGGTGTGAGTTCGATAAGAGCTCGACTCACAACACAAGTGAGTGTCGTGCCAAGAGCCACCGGTGGCCAAGATGAGGGCTTATGAATCGATGCATGTTTCGACTTCGAATTAGAACCAACAAGGGGAATGACAAAGGGAAGCATATTATTGACGCAGCCCAACGCCATCGTTGTCACCGCAAAGATCCAGAAGGAGGAACGAGAAGATCCGCAGGAGGAGGAGTGTCTCTTCTACTCTCGCATGTGGGGGAAAGGGTTCCCCGCTGTCAGCTCATTTCCAACAAGTGGGAGCCAAAAGAACCTCATTTCACCGTAGGTCGTGAAGCGTTTGGGCTTGTTTTACTCTCCACAACACACCCACAACCGTACACCACTCCGGTGCTTCACCAAGGACAGATCTCGTGTTAACGAGTAGTGTCGCCTTTCCCTACAACATCAAGCCCTTCGTCGCATGAGGTATTATGTGACATTTATCCTCTTGATGTTTGTATATTATTAGGCCAACCATATTTGAAGAAGCGACATGTTGTGTATGAGTCTCGATTGGTGTCGTTATTGTTACTTTGGGCAATAAGTTGCACAGATACTCGCAGGTACCACCGCTTGCGACTATCTATTTGGTTACCGTAAAACAATGCGTAAGCTCATTTCTAAAACCGTGAAATTTGTTTTCCCGATGATTCGCCCCCAGGGAAATAAGAAGACTATGGCCACGACCTCTAGACAGGATCCTCCGCACGACAACAACAAATGGACAAGGTTGTGGAGGAGTACTCTGGGACATCTCACCTCAATTTACAGGTGCCTCCCCGCACTATCAAGTCAAGCACCCCATCAATCCGACCCCAAGTGTGTCATTTCCCAATGGACCAACCTATTAGCACTCTATTATGGAGAACGATAAAATCAAGAGGGCAAGACTAAGAGTTGTCACAGAAAGGTCACATTCCTAAGCCGAGTTCATTTCTATGGGAGCCCGATCGTGTTCGTGCGTATGAAGGATGGGACTTGGAGACTTTGTATCGACTATCGAGCGTTGGAAAATATCACCGTTCGGAATAGGTACCCGATCCCATGGATTGATGACCTTTTCGATCAACTCAAAGGGGTGAAATATTTCGCAAGATCGACTTGAAGTCTCGGGTATCACCAGTACCAATCGAACCATCCGATGTGTGGAAGATCGGCCAGCCAAGGAGGCCTTTTGAATGGTTGGTCATGTCTTTCGAGTTGATGAATGCTCCGTAACCTTCATGAGGCTAATGGATGACATCTTGCGGCCATTCACCAACTCATTTTTAGAATGTAGGTTGGATGACATCCCGATCTTCTGCTCTTAATTGGGAAGACCACCTCCACCACATCCGATAGGTCCTCCAACACCGCGCAACACAAGTTATGTGCCAATTTGGAGAAGTGCACTTGGCATGACCCGTGTCTGGAGATATGTGCGATACATTATCGATGAACGACGGTGTATGTGGATCCAACCAAGATCCAAGTACTGGATTTGTCGGCCCCAACCACTCTACCGTAGCCTGCAGTTTTCCGGGTCTGCTAATTTCTACCGCAGGTTTGTGTTGGGATTCTCTCATATCACTGTCCTTGAGTCAAGTCACCAAGGGAGGAGTGAAAGGTAAATTATTTTGGTCGGAATCGAAGGCGATCGTAGAATTGAAACATCGCCCGCTCTCCCCAATGCTCACATTACTAGACTTGCAACAACCATTCGAGATCGAAACATATGCCTCCGACTATGTTATTGGGTAGTTCTTAATCAACAGGCATCTAGTGGCATATCGCAGTGAAACACCGTTCGACATGTACCACAAGTCCTACTTATGACAAAGAAATGTGTATTCCATTGTGTAAGTGTGCCGCTCATTGGAAGCGTTACATTTGGGGAAGAGAATCCGTCATCCACATACCACCGACCCTTGTAGTTCATACGTACACAAGGTAAGTTGCAGAACGATCGCTATTAGAAGTGGTCCAAATATCCGCAACAATTTCATTTGAACATCAAGTATAAGAAGGACAACACCAATAATGTTGCGCATCGCCTGCCCGACCACCGATCATGGCGCTAACCATCGTTATCAACACTCGGGGGCACGAGACTTTTGACAAGTTTCTCTACAAGATCGATCGAGAATTACAAGACACTCTTAGAGGGTACGCAAGCTCCAAATTTTCACCTCGTGATGCATCGTTATGTCACTCCGGGACAACTTTGTGTTCCTTCAAGCGAGCATGCCAAGATGATTTGGGAAGCACACTATAGTCAATTTGCCGGGCATTTCAAGGTCGAGAGAACAAAGGCGCATCAGAGAAGTATCATTGGCCGAACCTTCGACATGATGTCAAAGTACATCGCATCCCCGCACGACCGCTCGCTCCATTACCAAACCGACCATCAAGAATCAAGGCTCATACTCCGTTACCTACACCTAGTCGACTCAAATCCATCTCCATGGATTACATGCCAGCCTTCCTCTTCTACTAAGCATGGAAACGATCGTGTTTTCGTGGTCATCAACAAATTATCAAGATGGCCATTATGTCGCCTCGCAAGAAGAATATCACAACATAAGCCACTTCTAAACTCTTCTTTGAACGAGTGTGGGTGCACTTGGGATCCTGGCGCGTATATCATCTTAGATTGGGATAGCAAAACTTTAACACATTTTTCTCCAACCTCTCGGTCAATGTTGACACTGGGCTCACCAAGTCCACAAATTTTCCATCCCCTAACCGATGGGCCGGGACGGGAGGTCGTCAATAGGATGATTGTACAGATTTTGTGCATGTACAATTGAAAGCATCCATGCACATGGGATGAGAGCCTCATACAACACAGTTATAACGAAGCTCTCCACAAATTTCTACTGCCACAAATTTTCAAGTGGGCTCCGGGTTTGTACCACTATGTCCCATCGTACGTAGCCATGCCATTTATTACCAGCCGATTCTACTATGTCCAAATTAAGTCAAGAAGTGAACAATTCATTAAGCACATTCAGTACATTCGACAAGAAAGTTCATGACATATTGACAAACAGCCAAGCTAAGTACAAGCAACGACATGATCAACATTGGGTGCTACACCACTTCAGAGAAAAATTGTGGCTACATTTGCAAAAGGTACGCCTCACCGGGACTTCACCACAAGCTTCGCCTCACTCCGATATGGGCTATACACCATCACCAAGGCTAGGAACAATGCCTTCGAGCTCTCGCATTCCCCCATTCTTTCTGGCTCCCTCGCACCCCGCATTCAATGTGGACCGCCCTTCGACCCTATTTCCACCTCTACCGGACACCTCTGACATTGCGTAACAACTCACACCAACATAGTTAAACCCAGACCGCATGGAATGTGCCACCACAAATTGTATCATGGACATGCAAATCAAGAACACTCGCTAGCAGAGGATCCAACTCTGTGATTGGTGGTCAAATCCGCTAACTCGCACCAAGGCAAGTGGTTCACCAGGTACCGCACTAGTGCTTGGTTTTACTAGAGCACCACTCTTCATTTTTAGAAATTAACATCCGCTCAGCTAGTTTCCCCTTTATAAGAATCCTCGATGCATTTTATCACTTCGTAACGTCGTTGGAAAAGAGCACCGCTTTTTTTTTGAAATTTAAACAACAACAATGCTCCTTAGTGTTATGCATCAAGTCCTTTTAGTACATGAATGGCACCTTTGTTATCGACCTGCTCACCCGTGTGTTGTGTTATTTAGCGCACCGTGTTTTTATTTTAATTTTATAAAACAAATTTTCCACGATGCACCGTGTCGTATGCGCACCCACTACTTGTATGTATAGTAAAGCACCGATGCATTTGTATATTTTAGACGCACCGTCCAAAGACATCTCGCTAAAACATCCACCCGTCCACCTCCGCTATCGACCTCTCCTACAAATAGATTTTCGTCATTTTTATAGGGCTTCGCAAAACCTCGCTAGAAGGTCTTTTCCCGTAGTGAGAATTCCTCTTTAAAAGATGATTTTGCTGTACAGTAATTAGAGGAAAATTAATAAAGTTGAACAATGAGAAATGAGCTTTTGACCAAATGAGGAGCATTCAACTATAACATTATGTCCTTAGATGAAATGGTGTTTTGAAACTTTCAAGCTTGAAATCTCTGATCGATGATTTTTTTTTTAGGTAATTCATTCGAAATTCCTAAAGATTGATTTGGATGATTAGGTTTTATACCCAACGCTTTACGTTCATGTTCAACAATTAGTGTTAATGCATCAATCTAAAAATAAAAAATGCTAAGAGCCTTTGACGCAAATTACTTGACCACAATATTACTACACTATTGTAGAGGGTGGATCTAACAAAAGTAAAGACAACTTTTGAAATAAAGCCACTAGTAAATTTGTTCTAGATTAGGTGTATATATATGCTATGGATAGTATTGCTATAAATTTTTTAACATTGCATAAATAAAATATCGTGTTGATCGAATATTAGACAAACATGTCACTTTTGAATAGTAAAGGACAAGATGAACAAGCCTTCACCTTATTAAAAAAAATGTAACAATACATATTTTAAAACATGTTAAGAGCACTTTTAAGGTAAAAATGGGAGATATATTAAAAAAATGATCGTCTATTACTATTAGGGTAATCAAGAGGGAGTAGTCTAAAATTTGGATCACCTAATAAATAGTTTAAGGTAAAATGGGAGATATATTAAAAAAAATATCGCTCTATTGCTAACAGTGTAATCTACAGAGGAGAAGTCCTAATTTGGATCACTCGATATGATGTATTTATTAGACGTTATAAAAGTTAGAAAGGGATTATATAACTAAAGAGAAAATCAGAAATATGAATTATCTAATAAAGATAAGGGTGTATTTTTCTTTAAGTGACTAATAAAAGATTCACACCTACAAAATAGATCGTATTTCACGAAATACGAGTTCTTTTGTAGTGGTATATGAAATTGGACAAAATACCTTTTAGTTGGAACCATCCCCGAAGACATATTAATGTTGAGGTCTAAATATATTACATAGAAAAGGTAATGAAAGAAAGTGAATTAGAACTTAAAAACGGTTCAAGATCGCTTAGAAGAACATGCGTACTTGAAAAGAGCCTTTTAAGGAACTCAATGTTATGGTGATCATGTATATTTAAAAGTAAGTAGATTAAAAAAAAAAACACTTATATTTGGGAACCGTTCAAGCCATTACCTAGATGTTGTGGACCTTTTGAAGAGATAGCAAAGGATTGGGTCAATATTCTATCAACTTGCTCCTCAAGTAGAATTGGAGGAAGAATTTCGATAGAAACTTACACATTATAGAATTGAGGGAAGCTAAAGCTGAATAGAATTAGAAACCAAGATAAAATTTAGTGAAACTAATTCACCGTGGCAAAGGTAATTTGGAAATTGGAAGGATTCTTTAAAGAAAACATATCAATTTTTATTGTTATTTAAAAAATATACACTCGAGTAATCAACTAGTGAGTCATAAGTTGGGTTTTTATACCACCTAGAAAATTATTTAAATTTATGGTTGAAGGTGTGTTCATTGGTTGGCATCTTGGTAATCGATGGTGTTTAGAGGATGACCGAATAATTTCCGAACAACATGACTATTGGGTTGGTCGAAACTTATACCTAGACGTTGCACAATTCATGTATGATGTGACATCCCTTGGCTTGATGTTTTTATGTAATTAGTTGTGCATATGTGTGTTCATTTTTAAAATGGTAAATCTGAAAGACAATGAGAAATGTAATTATCATTAAAAATATTACCGATAATAACTAATTGTAAATTTGAAATTAATAAAGAAATATGGAAAATAATTGCTGAAGTACCAATGGTTGAAAGAGAAAAATGTTGTAATTGAATTATTAAATATTATCACCCATCAATAAGTCATAGGCATCTAATTTGAATGATTATATTTAATTGAGGGAATTATATTAGTCAATTAATTATTTTAAGACAAGGATGTATCTTCAAGAGTGGGAAACAAGAGTCCATTGATGAGTAGATAACTACCTTCTACCTGGTTGGTGAAATGGAGGCTATTAACTACCAAAAAGAGTGGTAGATGGATTGATTAAAAATATTTTTCTCCTTATTTTTTGTCTCAATCTCGAGAACATCAGAGACTAGAAAACAAAAGAAGCGTAAAGGAGAAAATTCCAAGTCAAGTTAAGCCTTGGGACACTAGCCGGATTGTTGTGTCAAGGTCGAGAGGAGCCATACTTGACTTAATAATTTTTAGATAACTATTCAAGTCAATATATTTACTTACAATAATTATGTTTTTTGCTCAATAAAATAAAATGTTTAAGTTTTATTATCAAATTTTCTATTATAAACGAGTGAAAAAAAGGAAAAGTAATATGAATATGAGTTTTAATCATAGATTTGAAAAAAACAATCTTAAGTTTATATAAAGACAAGAATAGAGAGATGAGATTATCATTTATAAATTATGCATGTCAATGGAAACAAAATGCTTATGTATTTATGTTTATTCTTATTTTAATATTATCGTATGCATACAAATAAAATTAAATCCTTTCAACTAGAGCTAATTACTTGTATGTTGTAGAGATAATAATATTAAACAAACAAAATGTTCAGGTAGGAAAAGTAATGTTTACAAAAGTATGACATTATTAAGAGATAACCAAAAAAGTAATAATAATATATATATATATATATATACTCGCTTAACAAATCATAGAGCGTAAAACTTCTCTAGTATATAATAACAAAGTAAGCCATAACTTCAATTTGTAGATTAATTGAATGAAATTGAGTCAAATTCTCATGTACAAACCGACATATGCCAATAAGCAGGTAAAATCCTTAAAAGAAAAGAAGGATAGAGAAGTAATTAAGTAGACAAAGGCTTTTGTAAAAACAAGTGGCTTTATGCTCTCTCAAAATAACTTCCAAATTAGGAAGAGTTTATAATTATAATTTCATCAAATATATGAGAGTCAAGAAGTTTGGCATAGGAAGAGCGAATACAAGAACCAAAACCTAGATGTTCAACTCCGGTGAGAAAATGAACGCCACATGATTTGAAGATTACAAATACTTCAGATTCGTAGAAGGAAAAACTACTCCTACAAACGAATAATAATACCCGAAAGGAAACAATATAAATTTTTAAATTAGTAATAGTATTATGAAACCGGGAATTTGTTAGTATAGGAAAAAGGACCGAAAAAAGTGTATGGAAATAAGATTACATGGTGAGATCATATTTTTCCTCCACCTACACAAAAAAACGAAGTAGATTTAGTAATACGTAGGGAAAAGAAAACAAAAAATATATACAATTGCCTAAAAAATCATAAAATATTGCCGTAATTCATAGATGCATTTAAACTATGGTGAAATGGAAACTTATTGAAACAATAGATATAGAGAAATTATCTAAAATTTATGTGCATGGAAAACTAGACTAATAAAAAAACAAATATAAAAGATTCAATGATAATATAACATGTTGGATGTACATGTTCTCACATGACACCAAACTTTCTTTTCTGGATAAACTAGAATATCTAAATAGCACATAATATATAGAATAAATTGTGAGGGAAATCAACAATAGTTTATGCATCCATGAGATATATTACTTAGGTACATGAGAATGCCGAAAAAAAACAGCTAATATTGGTGCATAGGGTTTGAAAGGAAAACACCAAATTATGATAAAGTATACCAACATCATTTTCATAAGTTTAAACGCCAAATAAAAACAAGTTAGGGTATAGTAAAATTTTAAGAAATAAAGATTACAAGCGCAAAAACCCCGTTGTAACTCTTTCTATTCACAAAAATCAAAACTAATTATGCCGATAGGCATTTTATTGTGAGGTTCTTGTTGCTAACACCGTTGAGATTTCGTTGTCCTCACCGTATGTCACCAACACAATTAATCTCAGCATGTTGTCACTAATCTCAACATTGCCCCCGTACAAGACCAGCTTTCCAATATGATGTCGATTATCCAGTTGTGTTCTCGATGCGTCTATATACAAGACCCGTGATTTAATATTATGTCGATTATGCTACCGTTCTGACAATTTCCATACAAGACCCGTGCTTCTCGTATTATGCCGATTATGCCGCGTGTTCAAAAACATGGCCCGGAAACCATCTGGCAGAGTGATTGCTCAACTCCTTCCCTCCCTATTACTTATAAGCCCGATCTCCATCACCGAGTAAGCCCTACCCCTCGACGTTTGCCCTAGCCAGGGTACCTAGCTCTTGCGCCCTTCCGAAAGGAAAATTACTTCCCACCCGCCGTGATTTTGCCGAGAGTATGAACCATCGTGCGACATTCTTACATTCTTAAGATTGAAAGAACATAAAAAAATAGTGATATTTCACAATGACACAACAAATACTTTCCTTCCTCGTTCTTAAAAATAAAATCTAATGACCAATACGCCATCCAGCAAGATAATCAAAAAGAGAAATTGCCCTTATTTAATAAAAAAGAGAAATTACTCGCACCAACCGAGTTGTCTTGTAGACATAAAGTCGACCAAACTTTCCACAATAATGACGCGTCAAAATGGTTTTCCATAAAATGTACTAGTGCTACACCCCCGGGTCGTGCATTCTTTGCACAACCTCTTCACTTTACCGTAGTCATCAACCTCGTAGTATTGCAGAACAACCAACTTTACCTTCTTATTCTTGTGCTCAAGTTTCTGTGCTTGGTGTAAGTCTTCTTTCTCTTCTTGGCACCAGCATCTCAAGAAGAACCAGGTGTAGAGTTGACTCTTTATGAATATTGTGACTGCCTAGAGTTCTCCCATCCTCCAACCGCTGCCGCCGAAAATCAAGTGTCGATGGTCAAGAGGAATAATTCTCCTTATCTTGAATCTTAGTATTCACATTATCGATTGTATCTAAAGACTCAACCTCAAGGGTAATAGTCTTACCAATTAGCGTTAGAACGAAGATCCGCATCGACGCAACTTGTAGACAAAAACAACAACACGATACAATGCTTCCTTTTCTTATGCACATACGATACGAAAGAAAATTTAAATAACAATTATGTCCAAATTTTCTCGCATTTTCTAAATTTCTCTACCTCTTTCGATGTGAATTCGAACCGACTAGAGCACTGATCAACCTTAAATGTAAAGGCATTCACTCAAAGGCAAGTGGAGGTGTGCGTCCTCGAGAGTCTGCTGTGTCTTTCATACCTAGTACTCTCACAAATCTCGCAGTACACTTGAAGGGCTTTAAGTGTAAAATATTAAAGAAAAAGACCAGAACTATGCACTAGAGTAACCTTACCGAGACAAACCTATGTTCGGAATACACCGATGCGTAAATTTCAAAACCCCAACATGTCCCCCGACAATATTTACTTCCTTCGTCCATGAATTTTGTAATTACCGTAAACATTCGGGCAAAAAATTTAAAATAACAGTAAAAAAAACAAATACATCAAGGAAAGTTTACAACCAAAAAAATCGCTATAAATTTTCCTTTACTCCTACCAAGCCGGAAAACTCCGTTGTGAGGCTCTTCGATGTAAATATTATGTCGTGAAAGTTTTTCTAATATTTTTTGACGAAATTAAGAGATTAATTATTTTTAGTGCAACAAATCAAGGATTTAAGGGATTTAATCATTTTAGCGCAAAATATCAAGGGAGTAATTTAGCAGATCAATATCTTTCCATAATGCATTTAATAGAAAAATTATGTTGTTTGAGAACAAATTCTTCTAATTGGTGAATTTAATTCTTGAAATATTCATTACACATAGGATTTTCTTCATTGTGAGAACGAATTTAATTGCTAATTGTGAACTCCTTAAGAGATTCATTGAGTTTTACCTCGGGTAATGTCCGAAGCCCCGTTTTGAATCTTAGAGTGTTTGTCCCTTCAATATCTGTACCATAGACGAATGCAATGTTGGAAAGGTTTAAGCCTCTTTCTTGATTTTAGTAAACCCTTCATGAACACACTTTCTTGATTTTAGTAAAACCAATCAACACGCTTGGCAACTTCTCCCACTAGATTCGATCCTCTTACACCCGTTGACCTTTATTTTTACTTTATCGATCAAGGATAATTCCTAGTAAAATTATTGTATTCTAAAGGAACAAGATGGTGCTCAACTTGCAAGAAGTGACTTAGGCAGAATTAACTACGAGTGCTATGGGAATGACCCGAGGGCTATCATTGACGAGCGACAACTTATGGGTAAGACCCGAGGGTTATGCCCGATCGAGCATACAAAATCTTTAGCCGAGAAGATAAGCTAAATTGGGCGAGCTTCATCCACCGAGAGAGGATTGACCACACATGGAGTTTTTAGAGAGAAAAATAGGTTCGAGACTCGTTGTCCATAAGGAAAGGATATCGTCAACCACTATAAATACTAAAGATACATAGTAGAGGGAGCAACAAATTGAGTCGAATAGCTCGTTTTATTTCGCAGCTTATCTAATTCAGAGCAATAACCCTCAAAGTGCTTACACAAACCTTTGAAATTTTTTTGAACCTTATCGATTCAAAGTGATAACCTCAAAGTGCTTACACAAACCTTGCAGCCATGAGTTTGATGGCGTGCATATTTGGACAAATTAAACCTTTTATCTTACTTATGTGATGAATCTACCGAATAGATAATAGATGTGTCCCATTTTTTTCTACTCCGTGGCAAAGAGTAGAGCTCCCAGGAAAGAACTATAAAATTAACGACAACCATGTGCATGCAAGGATGAAAATGTTATTTCGTCAAGTGAGTTTGTATATTAGCACCTCCTTATTGATTATAAAATCATAGTAGGGTAGGGCCGGCCGCAGCATAAAATGCAATCACATCTTTTGACACGCCAAACATATGGATAGAAAAATATGTTAGTGAGTGGTTAGGTATCTAATGAAGCTATTGCATGGGTCAAGCGAATGAATTTTTTTTTGGTTATATAATTAATAGGTTAGTGGATCAAGAACTAGAGGCATCTCACATGTGAAATCCCGCCTCTTAGGATCACCTAAGGTGAGGAAAACTCTTAGGGACCACCAAACATGTCATTCTATGTGGTACGCTTTGGGTGCCGCCCAGATTATGGTGTAGTACTCAAAGGATGGTTGTCCCATTGTTGATTTGACAATTGAGTTATAATAGATTCTCCCACTATATATATATATATATATATATTATTTAAAAAAATGTTAGCTTTTATATTTCTTCATTTGCATTTGGTTTATAGGCCTTTTGAAGGGGCAACTTTAAATCCACTTTTACCTCCAAAATTTATTTATATCTCTTATACATGGACCCACCACGTACAACACTCCCGGAGCCAACATATGCGCTCGTACCTTACAATCGGTCTTAGTGGGCATTAATCGTCATCTATATATTCCCGAGGCCAACCCCAATGTTGGATGGAAGAACGATCTACCCACTATGGGATGTTATCACTAGGATTGTGTGTAGTTCGATCGAGCTGAGGCCCCCTCGGGATAATTTAATTCCTCCAAAGGTGGCCGCCATCCTCAACACCTCCCCAAGAGATTTGAAACTTATGACATGATGGAGACTAAACCTCACACAAACCAATTGGTCTACACCTCGTGGGTAAAAAAAAACATGTTATACATAGGGCCAATGGGATTGATCACATGACCCCTTTTACCTATATATATATCGTCAATGTTATGTACATCTTATTAAAAAGATGAATTAAGAAATTATAAAACATGTCAAAGAAAAAATACCACATATATATGTAACTATATATATTATCAAGGTTTTAATAAAAAAAATTATGGCAACCATATGAATTAAATAATTGGTAAACTCTAATAGACATCAATCCCGAAGAAGCATAATTTTTTTACTCCATAATACATTTTTCTCATATTAAAAAAATGATAACTAGCACCGCACCACATGTTGCAAAAGAAACGCCTTTAAGGCAATAGCATGGAAAGAGTAGCCTAGAAGAAATAATATGTTGCGTAGAAGGAACCATCGTGAAGAGAAGGAAGCATCGTGAAGGAATGAAAGGAAAATTTTCCATCGTGAAGGAATGAAAGACAAATTTTGCTTCATGGAAGCAGGCTCGGGAGGTTTCAAAGATATTGTCGATAAGAGTTATCAACCATAAAATTTTGTTTTAGATATTGAAATAGGCATCAGATGAAAACATATATGTAAACCAACATAATCATGCCCACATATATAAAATTTCATTATAGATATTGAAATAGGAAATCGGGTTGAAAATCCTTCGTGATTAATAATCATCCAAAAACACATGAACAGCATGTAACTCCAACACATTTGAAGAGAAAATTACAACCCAACATATTCAGAGAGAATTATAACACACTATCACACTTTTCTTATGAGAGCTAAATGCTCCTATATGTAACAACAATGGATTTCATCACTTAGTGCGTAAAAACATGTTTATTGAGAAAACAACTCCAACACATTTGTAGAGAAATTATAACACATTATCACAATTTTCTTATCATAACTAAATGATCTTTTTAGCTTATTTTTAATTGATCAAGAGTATATAATTTTTAGGTGGTGTTCTATGTGCACTAAAATTCCCATGATGTTCATGACAATGTATGGGGTTCATCGTTAAACTACCATGGATATATTCTCAGAGTTGTTGTGATTTTTTTCTTGTGGCTAAAACTTAGTTTTAGTTGTCACCTAGTTATCATGATTCAAAACTTTGTTATCATCTCGCATCCTTATAGAATTATATATATTCTCGTTAGCTAATGTGATGTTTTGTTTGTCACAATGATTCAAAAATAAGTTATTATACCACAATATTGACTTTCCTTACTGGAGAGTAAATTGAGCGGTTGTTAGAAATTGTTGTATAAGATGGGAAATTTGCCAGTTTGTAGACAATAAGGATGTCATAATAGATATCTATTTTGAATTGTTTAGTGTCTCTCGCCACCATGCATCTAATATGATCCATTTCAATTGAGAACGTCAATAGATCACTCGTGTGAATGATAACTTGTGACATCCCTAACCATTTTCTTTGACCGCGGATGAGGTTACAAACTAATGACTTCAGAAATCCCTAACCATTTTCTTTGATTGTGGATCGTGTTATAAACTAGAATACACTCTCTCTTCAGCAAGACTCACATATATATTGGTAGATCCATAAGCAGATTGATCTAAGCCATCTTAATTTTCCCTTTTAAATAAACTACATTCTACATGAATACCATGGGTCAATATCATGGGCCGTTTTTATAGTTTATTATTATTAGACATTTGATCTCTTATGGATTTTGGTAGATCCATAGTTAAGATTGATCTAGGCCATATTAGTTCCCCCTTTAAATAAACTACATTCCACATGAATACTATGGGTCAATATCATGGGTCAAGCTTTTTATAGTTTATTATTATTTTATTATTTTTATTTTTTTATTGTATTTTGACTTACTTAAAAATGACCATTACATTATGTCAATCTTTTTTTTTAAATACTCAAATTCAATCTAACTTATTAAAAAGAAAAAAAAACTAACATTATGTATACAAAACATATACAAAACTATTTACTTGTGGATCTAATGGCCTAAAACATTTCAACAGCCTAACATTTGATTCAATGGCTCAGACATGGACACAATGGCAAATGTGAGAGTTGTTTTCAAATAGGAACGCCTTAAGACAGAAAATTAATTAAATTATAACTTTAATTTAACTTACTATTATTTAATAATAATTAAAATTAATATATGAGTTAAACATATATAAATTTCAAAAAAAAACAACATGTAACAATATTCTTAACCACTAATATTTAACCCCATTTTATTATGAAAATTCTTAACTTATAAATAGCTTTGCTACTACACCATGTCTGATACCACATGACCATTATGACACATATTGATATGACATTTAATTTAATTGATTAATAATTTGAGATAAATTAATTAGAAGAGCATAACTAACTTAGATATAAATCTTAATCTTTCATATGTAACTACTACTATTTCATGTGTAACTACTACTATTTCAAAGATATTTCATGGAGGTTAAGTATCTACCATCCACCTAATAATTATTTTCGATAATTAAATTGAAATTATGAAGACATATTCTAGGAGATAATGTGAAATTTATATAAATATAAATAATATTATTATAATCAACGTAAATTCATCTTAGTTATGAATCCATGGATGGTTGAGAGGAATCAAATTCTCTGAGGTGCACATTTCTTCAAGTTTTGCACTGGTAACTCAGAATTATTATGAGGAATTTATACTAGTTATATTAAATTTGATTACTATAAACTCAAGTCATATATTTTTTGAGAAGGTGTCAAAATCAATCATAACTAAGCAGTTGGCATTGAGAACAAGGATAATAGGCTAACTCATCACCATTATTCAACAAGAAATACACCATTTAAATTAATCTTCTATTTAAAAAAAGAAAAAAAGAAAAAAATAAACACACTTTTGAGAATGTAGATACCCATCACCATTATTTAAGAAAAATACACAATAAAAATACATACTTTTGTGAATGCAAATTAACTCAACATAATTATTTAAAAGAAATTGCACGTTAAAATAATTCATAAAGGTACATACTTTTACTCTTATTTAAATTTTTGATTCTCAAACTATTAATATAAATTTTATATTTACTTTTGGGTGGTTCATGGACACTGAGTGGCAGTGACATCCATGTGAAAATCCAAATAGATCAACCCAAAACCAAACTAGCAAGGCCTAACCCTAAAGACGCTGAGGAGATTTGAATCTCGTGATAGGAAGATACTTAGCAACATGAACTTGACCAACTGAACCATCCCTTAAAGCTTATCTATTTCTTATATTTAAAATATAGTTTTTTTAATTAATAAAACAATTTTAAATGGTGTTTAATAGACACTTTTAACTTAAACACCACTACTAAGAAAACTTACATTCTTTCAATTATTAATGAGACATTTTACATAATATTATGATTTTTTTAATGGCGTTGTTTACTGACGCAACAAAATAGTTTGGATGACAGTTTTTTGTCACATCTGATAATTTTGATAAAACCATCAAAAACCCCCTGAGCACCCAAAATCTTAAAGTTTGATAGCTATAGTCTATCATAATCTTACCAAAATTTCATTATCTTTTAGACTATTTTGTAATTTTTTTTTAAAAACTACGCATTTAAATAAGTAAAATAAATAAATGCAAATCCAAAGTGCTACTTATGATTCACAAAAAGCCCCCCTCTTGAGACCGACTAATAAACGAATTATAAAATGTAGCTAAGTACGTATAAATGACCTATGGTGAATATTCTAACATAAAATTCCCTTCCTTATCCCATCCTGGATAATCCCAAAGTTCGTTCATTACTTTGTGCTCCTGTTAAGTTATAACTTCCGTCTAATTGTACAAAGACTAATAAACGAATTACAAAATGAAGTTAAGGATGCATAAATGACCTCAAAAATATTCTATATAAAAATCCCTTTCCTATTCAAAAGTTCGTTCATTACTTTCTGCCCCTACTTAAAGTAACTTCCTTCTAATTGAACAGGGTCCCAGACTCACCCAATATTACCAACAAAGCTGAGAGACACCAGCTAACCATGGGTTTTGTAGATTGTTACAGTATAGTTAGACTACAATGTAACAAGGACGGTACAAAATGTTCACAGGCTTCGATGTGTGATGATATTCCTCATCTGGAACTTAGTATACAGCTGTCCTTGTGGAAGGACTCAGCTAACCACATGTTCAATATAACACATATGTAGCGCGCCTCGGATTACTAAAAATATTGGTGTGCCTCTTCGATTCCACAACCCATTCAGACCACAATCTTCATTGCCTCTGAGTCCTGTCTCCCATTTGCCTCATCAATTCCGATGCTTGACACTCCTTATTCTGTAGAGTAAGTGCTGTTTCCGGTTGGGTATCTGTTAAATCTACAATTTTGGAATAAAACCGCACATGCAGAGCAGAGTTCTGTGAAAATATCAGATCAATTGAGGTGCAGGAATGTGGAGCCGGTGGGTTTCTTTGGTATATTTGAGGAATCCAGGAGAATCATTAGTGCACACTCAAGGCATTTTCTGGGCCTGTCAGCGCTGTTTCTGCTGCCAATTGCCTTCCTGAACTGTGCTGCATCAACTTTCAGAAAGTGGGTTGACATCGATGGAGGGCCCGAGGAGCTTCTCCGCAACAGTGCAAGGCCATATGGTCAGTACCATGAACATGAGTTCTTTCCTTTTAGCACTGGATTCTCAAGTGCAAATAAGGCCGAGGTAATTCTCTTCATAACCCTATATTCTGCAGTGATATTTGCTCTGGCTCTGTGTTCAAATGCTGCAATAACTCATAGCATATGTAATGGGTTCTTTGGGAGGGCAGTGAAGCTTCCTAGTGCAATTAAATCAATTCCAGGCTCACTCTGGAGGCTTGTGTTCACCGGAGTATGTTCTGTGGGTGCCCTTGTTGGCGTTTGCATTGGCTTCATGTTTATCTGGGGTTTGGTTGCCTGGGGGCTGTCAGCATTTAATATCCCTGTGGCATCAATGACCCCTGTGCCTGAGGTCGCATTTGTTTTTATTGGGTTGGTGGCTATGTATCTTCAGATCTGGCTGGGTTCTTGTCGGTAATTCCTGTGGTTGAGGGGAGTTGGGGCTTAGAACCCTTAAGGAGGAGCAGCTACCTGCAAAGGGAATGAGACGGGTGTCCGTTTCTCTGACCTTTTTTTGCCATCGCTGGACTCGCATTGGCTTTATGGGCAAATTATTTAAGTAAAGTCCAGTGCTTCGGATTTCCTTGGAGTTACTGTCCAAGATTGTCCAGAGTATTACAGTACTGGCAGCCATGACTGTATTGTTTCTGTACAATATAGCAACCAACACTGTCTTCTACATGTATTGCAAGGCTCATCATAATGAGCTTCTCGGGGCAATTATGGAGGAGTTTGCCCAAGATTATATCATTTTACCATTTCATGATCAGAAAATTCTCCGTGTTTAGACTGTGGCCGAACCATGATTCCATCTTGTATCGGGATTTGGTTCCCATAATGAATAGCTGTGTTTTTCTGACAAAAATCGGAGGGACTCAGAATAGCAGACAGTTATTGTTTGTCAAATTTCAGTTACAGTCAAATATTTTACAGGAACCCTTAAACAGATGGTTTCCAATTAGCTTATTATGTGAGCAAATCGGTGTCTAGTCGCCAGGAAGCAGTACCCTTAAGACGTTGGAAAGGTATTTATGTTAACTATACATGCAGGTTTTAAAGAGGATCGACTAAGACAGTAGGTGTTGTTTACTATTTCTATAACACATACCTTCTTCAATCTATGGTGCCAAATGCATGTGTTAGTTGTTTTCTTCTTGCTCTATTTGTCGTATAGTAGTTCCGTATCATTATAATGCAAACCACCGTTGTAATTTTCTGAGTAGTTTGTTACGGACACTTTATAATCAGTACATATATACAAAACCTCTGCTATATTTTTTATGAACTTTGCCTCTATGATGAAAGATACATTCTCAATGTATGTGCAGAGGTTTATTGGTTTCTGTTTATCAGATAAAATCGTTCTGTACATATCTCTAGTATGTCTGGCCTCTGTTTATTTTCACATAAAAATTAAAGGAAGTGCTTATTTCTTTGCTTCTATGTAGTACCATTCTTTTTCTTTGTGTTTTATTTTCTTTTTGTCTGGAGTTCTTGTTGCAAGGTGCTCTGCAGCTTGGGGTGGGGAGATATCTATGTCAAGTATTTGTAACACTAATCAAATAAAATGAAAGAAAAGCTGGTGTTCTTTTTAATGTTTTTAAATACCTAAATGTTATAAAAGTTGACATATCATTTATCTTGCCATATTCAAACAACCAACAACTATAAACTGGCATAGATCCATTCTCACCTTGGATCTCCGAAGCAAAGAGAAGGATATACAAAATCTTTAGGGTGGAAACTTCTATACCTGTTACAGTTGCCCTTGCAAAGTGATAGCCACCCCTGCGGGTCCAAAACTGTTGGCTGCTCATGTCAAGGAGGAGGCCAAAAATAAAATTATCCTTGATTAAGTGATGGTCGTCTATCCCTCGCATTAGAAAGACAACCCATAAGGATATGCTTGATACTTTGGTTGGTTTATGTCAAAGTGCTTATGTTTTACCCATGCTCTTGAAGAACTAGCTTTCATTGGTCTACATGGCTAAAACAGATACTCGTGGAGCTACCTTACCAAAATCATGAAGTTGAGAAATCAATTGTCTTTGCATAGGGAAAATGTGGGAGATAAGGAATTGTTCCATCTTGGATGCCTTTTGGTCCATGTGCTTGTGCTCGTGAGACTTTGCTGGATTTTGCGAAGTTTTGGAATAATCTTGTATAGGAAGAGACTGGGTTGGAGACTTGTTTATTGCAGCAAAATGTAGTTAAGAAGTAGCCTTTGTTTGGAGGAAGAAGGAAGCTCGAAAGGAACAAGAAGGGTAAGAAGAAAGATTCTAGGTGTCATTAGTTGGGACATTATGCCAATCAATGTCCGAACAAGAAAGGAAGGCCAAGCAAGTTGTAGCAATTATTGTAGCAAGAGTGGATGAAGGATTATCCTCATGGAGACCACTTTCCCCCAAGGTCCCTTGCTTATCGTTCTCAAGTGTTGTATTGTATGTGGATAGTGGGGCATTGAGACATATGCCTCGTGGCAAGAAACTCTTCAACATGCTTTAGGTGTAAGAGGGAGGTATGTGTGGAGTTGGTGATGATGCTACTTATCTAGTGAAAGGATTTTCAATTTCACATCCTTTTCGCATGCCATTAGATTATGTTCTTGAGTTGAATGATGTTTTGTTTGTTTCGGTTTAAGAAAATTCTTTTCCTTTTTCATTTTTTTTTTTTGGGTAGATCATCAATTTAAAGATGCATTTGAATGATAGTTTTGATCTATTAGTGATTGTAGTTTAGCTAGTCCAAGGACTTTGGCCAGAGGTGTGCTAGATGGTGTCCCCCTTTATAGGTTGGTTGTTGATTCTGTGGAACTTGTACCTTCTAATGAATAGCCGGATGAACCTTTAGTCTCGAAGAGGCATATGTGGAGCATGCATGGTGGAATGCCATGGATACAATTTTAGACTCCGGCTGTGGAATCAAGGATCGACCCAAGATTGTAGTCATGGAAGCTCAGGAGAGTACAACAACACGCTTATTGGCTTTAAGGAAGAGGAGTTGACCTTGATGAGACTCTTGCTTTAGTTATCGTAGAGGGTTCTTAAGATGAGGGATTTGATCGCGTGTTTTTAATTAGTTACTGTGAGGTTTTATGTTAGGAGAGATTCCTATAATCATGTGCTTTTGACATTTTTGGCTTGTGATACTATCTTGAGGGATGATGGAGTTAGGCAAGTGGCTCACCATCCAAAGTTGTGTGTGTTTAGATCTTGCGTGGTTAGTGTTCATACTATTGGAAATTTTTAGATGCCGCGATAGCATCTCGTGTTGTTTCGGTGCACTATACTTATACGTTAGACATGATCTATACTCCAAAAGACCGTGTGGGTGAGTCCACATGTGAAGTTTTATGAGGATGTGACATTCTCTAGTTCATATTATTCTCTCTTAGTAATTGAGGAAGAGAGGAGATTGTTGTTCTAGACGTTGATTTATAACTTACACTTGAGTTCGATATATGATATGATGAGGAGATTGGGGATGGATTTGTCCTCGTTTACTACTCTAGCCTATAAGGAGTCGAGATGGCTTATTTAGATATTATAGGATGCATTGGAACAAGTGGGGTTGCTTAGAATTTTAGTGAGGGCTAGTATACCTCTAGGGAGATATGCTACTTAGATTGGGTATTGGGTTCTTCCATTTGTGAACCTTCTAATTGTTTTGAGGAGGTGAGATGTGTGCCTTGATGGAGGAGTGTGATGATCAAGTGAGTGTTTCTTTCCAGACCCGTAGGTTGATTCCATGAGTGCAATAGGTACATATTTGTAGATGGTAGGTTTCACTAAATTTTGCAGGGAAAAGATTAGTGTTGGGCCGTTAGAGTTACTCTAATATTGTTTACACCATGCTTGAGGGTGATTCAGCCATATGGGGTGCATCACGCATGGATGACCCTTGATTGTTCCGTGTTGGGTATGCACATGGATGGTGTCTTACTCTTCGATGCTAGGCCTTGCTTGATGGTTATGTGGCATTCCTTTCTCTTGGAGCATTGGAGATGTTGACAACTTGGTGGGACTTCCTTTATGATGGCTACATGGCATTAAATTACTTGCTTGGAGTATGCCTTGCTTTGGAGGAGTGCTTGGCTTTGGAGGATGGTGTTGAGCTCAGATGGCACAAGCACACTTGAATTGCTGTGATGGAGGCTTGTACTTGACTTATGCTAGCTTGGCTTGAGGACGCTGGCCATGTAAGTGTCAGACTTAAAGGAGCACACGTTTGGAGGAGCTTTAGGTTGAGGGAGGAGGAGCATTAGATACATTTTGTGGAGTGCCTATGTCTTGGAGCCTCGACATGTGTCTCTCGAGTGGTGGAATGTATCACACGTGTGGATCTACTAGTTAGAGATAGGTTGCTTGTAAGGTTCGGGCCGTCATTTTATATTGTTGCCCTCCTTTTACCTCTCATATAAATAGAGGAGGGAGAGAGTCTTGTAGGGAGTAAGATTTTAGGGCTCATGAGGAAACCATAGGAGAAGATATGAAGAAAGGGAGATGTTGAGATCATCATCTATTCATTCATCATCTTGTAGTACGTATATGAGGAGAGTAGCTCTCTCTCTCTCGTGTATTCTTCATTAAATCATATCTCCTTTCTTGAGTGTTAAGGTTTTTGGAGAAGTTCAAGGTTTGTTTAGGGTTGGGGTTGTTGAGATTTTATATATATATTAATTTGGAGAAAATTCCCCCTACATAATGCCAACAATGGGTTTGTTCCAAACCGATGGGCATCAAATCAATGGAGAGGAGATATTTTATCCTATTATGTTGTGATTGAATTTATGATTCAGTTTCTTCTCTACATCTATAAATTGTAAGCCTGTAGAGGCAAATGTATATGAGATGTGAGGTGTGTAGAAGAGGAAGTGCAGATGTGCAAATCTGCTGTTGTAATCTCTTGTTGAGTAATAAGATTGCTGGTACCTCTGTTTGGTGGATGTAGCCCAGATTGGTTGGGTGAACCACGTTAAATCTGCTGTCTTCATTTTATGCTGTCTGCTATGTGTGAATTTATTAAGTTTTCGCTGTGATTGACTCTAACAATTGGTATCAGAGCAAGTTTGGCATAATTGCACAAGAGGGCGCTGGGATGAATACCAAGCGCAAAGGTGGAGACAAGATCTGCGTTAATGAGTTTCCAAAGGGTGCTGTGTAAACTCTCATGTTGGAGACAGGTATCTGTTTATGGTTCATTTGTTTTTGTTTGCTGTGCGAGTTCGATAGTTGAGTCGAAAACCAGATTTGCATTTTGCGTGGATTTGTGACTGTTTATAATTGACGTGAGCACGCCTGTCCACCGAAATCTCAACAACTGTAGCTTGTGAAGACTGTGTGAGTTGTTCGGGTCTCCGTTGGGATCTACTTATTTGGAAGAAAAGTTAAGCAATTTTATTTTTTATTTTTTTTAAAACTTCGTCTTTCATTGGAGATCTATGTCATCTATATTTGGTATGAAACGACTTACATCGAAGGCCACACTTGCATTGTCGTTGATGTCATTGTTGTTGCTTGACTTGATGCACGTCCTCTTTAACGTCGCCAGGAATTAGATGTTTATGGATAGATCCACGTCGTGCATGGAATTGAAGTTGCTTAGTTGATTTTGGATGAGGGGTCTACTGGTTCAACGATTTTCAATTATGACTGCTCCTTTGAAATTACAAAAATAAAATGGGCGAAGCTCCACAGTGAACGGATTGCAGGTTGGCTTGATTTGGTATATAAGGCTGTTGTTGATAATGAAATGAACAGCGCAGTGAGCTGGATGGGGACTGCGGCATCGAATCAAGATGCATATTGATGATCGGCTATCAATGTGGTATCAAATTTGCTGCGGTGGAGCATAGAGCAGAACAATTGCTGCGAGTGCTGAGGCCATAGAAGGACTGTTGCACAGCTGGTTCGAGGATCTTGTCGTGGTGGTTGAAGTAGAATTCAACCCAGCTGGAATAACATTTCAGGTATCCTTAAATTCTTTGTTGATAAGCTGCTGCGTGTAATGTTTCATGATAGTGCTGTGTGAAGTTTTCTGTGCTGCGTGAAAAGTCAGATTTAAATATGTCAAAAACTCAAAGTGCTCGATTTAAGATCGAGAAGTTTAATGGGAGAAATAACTTCGAGATCTGGAAAGTTAAGATGCACGATCTACTCGTACAACAAGGTGTGGCGAAGGCACTTTTGGGAAAATCCAAACAACCTTACACCATGACAGATGACGAATGGAGTGACATCGATAACAGAGCACTGAGCGACATACGGTTGTGTTTGGCGGATGATGTGTTATTTAACATCGTGTCAGAGAAAACAACTGTTGGTTTATGGACAAAGTTAGAAAAACTGTACATGACTAAATCCTTAACCAACAGGATTCTTCTGAAAAGACAGTTGTACAGCTTGCGCATGAAGGAAGGTACATCAATAACTGATCATTTGAATACCTTTAATACTCTCTTGGTGCAGTTAGATAGCATAGAAGTAAAATTTGATTCAGAAGATAAAGTTGTAACTTTATTATGTTCTCTGCCTGAGTCATGGGATCATTTTGTTACTTCTATAAGTCTTAGTTCATCAGAAACCCTTGAATTTGATGATGTTGTTGGAGCTATGCTGTCTGAAGAAACCAGGAAAAGGTCAAATTTAGAAACCTCTACATCAAAAGCAATGATTGTTAGAGGTCGATCTAAAGAAAAACGCTTCAGTCAGAAAAAAAAATCTCGGTCAAAATCGAAAGGGAAGAAGAGTAAGCTAAAATGTTGGTTTTGCGGCAAATCGAGACATTTGAAGAAGGACTATTGGAAGAGACAGAAAACATCCAAAGGAGACTCTTCAACAAAAAATAAAGAGGCAAACATGACAGATATAGGTTCAGGTTCGACATCCAGTTCATGTATAAGTGATGAAGTTCTATCAGTTAATTTTTTAAATCATGATCAACATTGGCTGTTAGATTCTAGTGCGTCCAATCACATGTTCATTCATAAATAATGGTTTAAATCTTATAAGCCAATTAATGATGGAGTTGTTTAAATGGGTAATTATTTCTCATGTAATGTTGTGGGAATTTGAAGCATCCAGATTAAAATATTTGATGGGACAAATAAAATCTTAACTGATGTAAGACATGTGCCTAAACTCAGAAAAAATATTATTTCTCTAGGAGTGTTAGACACAAATAGATATAAAACTTTTATTCAAGGTGGAGTAATGAAAATTTACAAAGGAATCTTATTAGTAATGAAACAAAGCAAGAAGAAATTTAAAACTGGAAAACATACTAGTAAAGGAATCCTTGATTATATCCATTCTAATGTTTGGGGTCCATCTCCTACAACCTCATATGGAGTAGCATCATATTTTGTATCTTTTATAGATGATTTCTCTAGAAAAGTATGGGTCTACATGTTAAAAATAAAGTTTGATGTATTCACAGTTTTCAAGCAGTTTAGAGCATTAGTAGAAAACATCACTGGAAGAACCATTAAATGTTTAAGAAATAACAATGGTGGTGAGTTTACTTCAAAGGAATTTGATAATTATTGCAAGGAAGTTGGGATCAAAATACATAGAACCACTGCTTATACTCCTCAGCAAAAAGGAGTTGTTGAACGCATGAACAGGACTCTCTTAGAAAGAGCAAGAAGTATGCTGAGTAACGCCAATTTGCAGAAGGAATTATGGAAAGAAGCAGTATCTACGGCTTGCTAGTTGATAAATCGATCACCATCAACTGCAATAGGATGAAAAATTCCTCAAGAGGTATGGAAAGGTCATCCTTGTGATTATTCTAAACTGAAAGTTTTTGGTTGTGATGCATATGCTCTAATTCTGAAACATCAGCATTCTAAATTAGATCCTAAATCAAAAAGATATATCTTTGTTGGATATGGTGATGGGATTAAGGGATACAGGTTGTGGGATCCTACTACTCACAAGATCATCATTAACAAAGATGTTAAATTCAATGAATCTTCACTTGATAATCCAGATGTAGATAATAAATTGAAACAGGAAAATGTACCTAAGTTTCAACATATTCAGTTTGAAACCAGTTCAAATACTGATGATAGTCAAGATGAACAAGTTTCAGATGCAGATCATGAAGAAGTTCCTACAGATAATAATCAGCAAATTGTGGAAGAACCAGAAACATCTTTAAGGAGGTCCACGAGAATCAGACATCCTCCTAAAAGGTATGATGATTATGTTACTTCAGTTGCTTTAACCGCTAATGATGATGAACCTTTGTGCTATCAGGAAGCTGTAGAAGTTTCTAATAGTAATAAGTGGAAAGAAGCTATGAAGGATGAGATGAAGGCATTAGACAAGAATGCCACATGGGATCTGGTGGAACTTCCTAAAGATAGAAAAATTGTGGGATGTAAATGGGTTTACAAATTGAAAAGGGGTGTTGATGATAAAGAAGACAGGTACAAAGCGAGGCTGGTCGCAAAAGGTTTTTCTCAGAAAGCAGGAATTGACTTTCATGAGATATTTTCACCAGTTGTTAAAATTGTTTCAATTCGGATTGTCTTAGCATTAGTTTCTTTACTTGATTTAGAATTACAACAACTAGATGTTAAGAATACATTTTTACATGGAGATCTATATGAAGAGATTTATATGGAAAAACCTGAAGGGTTTGTTCAAAATCGCAACAAGAAATTTGTCTTCAGGCTCAAGAAATCATTGTATGGTCTGAAGTAGTCACCTCGACAATGGTACAAGAAATTTGATTCTTTCATGATGAGCCAAAATTATATAAGAAGTGAATATGATCATTGTGTTTACTTTAAGAAATTAAGTAATGGCATATTCATTATCTTAGTGTTGTATGTTGACGATATGATTTTAGCAAGCAAAAGCATAACTGAGATCAACAGGTTAAAGGCTCAGATGGCTAGGACGTTTGATATGAAAGATCTAGGAGCAGCAAGACAGATTTTGGGCATGGAGATTTTCAGAGACAGGAGCAATGGTAAGTTGTGGTTATCACAACAAAAGTATATTGAGAAAATACTCTTAAGGTTTGGTATGAACAATGTGAAGCCAGTTTCAGTCCCTTTAGCTTCCCATTTTAAGCTTTCTTCAAGTTTATGTCCTAATACAAATGAAGAAAAGGAATATATGTCTCGAATACCTTATGCTAATGCAATAGGAACTTTGATGTATGCGATGGTTTGTACACGACCAGATATTTCACATGCAGTTGGGGTTGTCAGTAGGTATATGGAAAATCCAGGGAAAGAACACTGGGCAGCAGTGAAATGGGTGCTTCGGTATCTGAGAGGCACAAGTGATTATTGTATCACTTATGACAGAAGTAGTGAATTTGTTTGCGGATATGTTGATTCCGATTTTGCAAGTGATTTGGATAAGAGAAGGTAAACTTCAGGATATGTATTTACTCTTGCAGGTGGAGCTATTAGTTGGATGTCAAAGCTACAAAACATTGTTGTTTTATCCACTACAGAAGCAGAATACATAGCTGCTTCACATGCTTGCAAAGAAGCGGTTTGGTTGAAAGGTTTGTTTGGTGAGTTTGGTAGGTTGCAAGACAACATTAAGTTATTTTGTGATAGTCAAAGTGAAATTCACTTGGCTAAAAATCCAGCCTATCATAGTAAATCAAAGCATATACCTATAAAGTACCATTTTGTAAGACAGGTTATCACTGAACGGGGAGTCTATCTTGAAAAGTGCATACAAAGGAAAACTATGCAGACATGTTCATGAAACCAGTTTTATTAGAGAAGCTATGATGGTGTCTGGCTTCTCTTAGCTTGCAGATAAAATGAAAATAAAACAAGAACGAGGTATCCGGCTAATTGTTGTCAAGGTGGAGATTGTTGAGATTTTGCTCGCTAAAATCTCTTGGATATGCCAACAATAGGTTTTGTTGCAAAAATGATGGCATCAAATCAGCATGAGGAGATATTCTATCCTAGTTTGGTGTGATAGAATTAATTATTCAGTTTCTTCTCTCTTCTATAAATTGTAAGCCTGTAGAGGAAAAATATATGAGATGTGAAGTGTGTGGAAGAGGAAGTGCAGATGTGAAAATTTTCTGTTGTAATCTCCTATTGATGAATAAGATTTCTGATACCTCTGTTTGGTGGATGTAGCCCAGATTGGTTGGGTGAACCAACGTTAAATCGTCTTCATTTTATGCCGTCTCGGCTATGTGTGAATTTATTAAGTTTTTGTCATGATTGACTCTAGTAACAAGGGTTTCAACGAAGGAGCAAAGAAGCCAAGGTTTACCATAAAGGAGCTTGATTTAGGAAGAGGGGGAGAAGGAGATGTCTTTTGTTGAAAGCCAAGAGGACTATCTAATGTTGATGCTTATGTGCGGTGAGATCTTTGGTGGTGGATAGGCTTCTCTCGGGAAATCCATAGCTAGTGTTTAAGCCCGGTTTATCATATAGAGTTTCGATTGAGGAAGAGGAGAGGAGGAGATGTCTTTTGTTGAATCCGAGGGAGGACTATCTAATGTTGATGCTTATATGTGAGAGATCTTTGGTGGTGGATAGATTTCTTTACAATCGAGAGCTAGTGTTTTGGAGAGATTGAAATGTTGTACCAAATTTTTGATAAAGCTATGGTATATGCATGTATTTCACACACACACACACACACACATAGAACATAGATGAAGTTTCCAAATCGTCCAATAATTGTGGTAATTGCACATTTGATTTTCAACTATCATTGTTTTCTTTCTCAAGCAAGTTTCAACACTTGTTGTTCATGTTGATTGAATAAACTTAAGATATTGAAATTGTTGAGAGATTTAACATATAATTGGAGCCTATTAATTCTGTTGTAAGTCTCTTGTAGAAGTAATTTTGATTCGTTTAGCATTTGGAGAAAAATGTGTGTTAAGGGTTGGTACTTGTTGGCATAAGTTTGTATCATTTCTCTGGCCGCCTAGTGTTGGGTTGAAGTGAGGTGAATTATTCCCCATTGTTTGTTTCTATAAAGAATGTTTTAGATTAGTCCTAAGGTTAATGGTCAAGTAGGATCAGATCAACTAAACCTCTAGTTAGAGAGGTAAAATTCTAGCTTTGTGTTAGAAGATCAAAATGTGAAATCTCAACACTACCAAATATCATTCTTGATGATGGAGTTATTCTCCTCCACCATGTTATCCCGCCATACTTGCCTACTTGCCGTGTCATCATCGCTAGAAGGCCTTTCATTGATGACAAGACACTGCACTTTTAACATAATCGAGAAACTTTATAAGGATGGTCTACTAAAAAGATGTCTTTGGAGTTCCAACTTGCTCCTTTCGTCACTCAATATATGGGTAAGCCACTTAGGATTCTCGCTAAATTGGAAGGTGTTAAAGAATTAGTTCCACCTTTGGAACCTTGCTAATCGGAGACTCGAAATTTTTGGTTTTTGCAAATCAATGTTTGTGACAACAAAGTGTTTCTCTCTCTCCTCAATCTTTTGTCAGAGGTTCTTGAGACTCGAGGACCATACTTCTTTATCAAATTTAAGTTTTGACTTTTTCATTGTCACACAATGTAGAGTGTGTAAGTCTTGGGATGACCCATTGTATCCAACGAAATGCCTTTCACATTGAACTGCCCACTATAGTTCTTTTTTCCTTGTGAATGTAAATATATATCGTACCGCTAAAAACATTGAAGTGTTGTACCTAGGTTTCTCACAGTGGAAGCTTCCTATGGTGTTTTTCCTTATATACCTTGTGAGGACCCCCTATGAGGGATGTAGATTGATCTTGGTCATGAACCACAACCTGGCTTGCTTGAAGTCAATGGAGTCGTTCTTCCTTTCAACAACCCCATTCCGTCGTGCAGAAGTTGTAAGACATTTCTATCTCTTGTTGATCCTCGTTTCCGGAAAAAGAATCAAACTTCTCTTTTATATATTTTCCTCTTTGTATAAGATCTTAACACCTTCATCTTCCTATTGTTTCGTTCTCCACAAGAGCTTTTAACTCTTCAAACCTCGCTAATGGCTTCATCCTTGAAAATTCATAAAAATAAATCTAGTTGTTTTTAGAAGAATCATTAATAAAAGAAATATAATAAATAATTACTTATCAATGAAGCGAACTAGGATTGAGGATACTGATGATCACTTGTTGATCATCAAACTTCGTCATATGTTTTAGATTTGTAAGACAAGAAATCAAAAGAAGATTATTTGTAAACCCCAAAACATAAAATACCTCAAGTAGCCGAAGAACCTCTCTCATTGGCTTCGTAGAATGATAGGACACATCCCAATCACTAAGTAGTTGGGGTCATCAACAAGCTCCATCACATGTTGGAATTTTGTTCTTCTAGTTCAATGAATGCTAATTTATTGTCTCCGCCATATGCTTCTAGAAGCTCCACTACCCATACCACCGACAAGAGAAACGATGTTAGTGGAAAGGCATGACAACATGGAGAAGGTTGTTCTGACCTGGGTGTAAGATCATCTTCTTCTTGTGAAAGCTTATGCACTCCTTGCAAAGTGTTGATATTTTTTGCCTTGGTTCAAAGGCTTAGAGTCTTCCTTATTTTGACCTTTCGGGTTCTCCTTCTTTGCTAACTCTCCTCACCTTCCCAATGACTGCTTAGGTCTAGTCTCAAAGACATTGTTATCTCATAGATTTATAGCCGCTATTTAGTATTATGCAACTTTATAAGGTTTGTCGATTATTTTCACATAACACATGGGTTATAAAATTACACCCGAGCACCATTGGGATGAAGTGGTGGTGCCTCTCAGGCCCACTTTGTTCAAGATCTACATGTACTAGTTGGAGCCTTTTTTGGCACAAGCACATCAAGCTAGGTGATGGTTGTGTCCTCCGCCATGTCTTGATCTCCATACACTTCATCGATGATGTGGTCCTTGTGGCCTCCACACGTAAAGGCTTACAAAGACAATTAGATGCTCTCATGTTGTTTTATGACCTTTAGTAGTTTAAAATCAACCTTTGAAAAAGTGAGGTGATGGTCTTCTAACTACTTGAAGAGTCCTCATGGATGTCCATTTTGCTTTATTAGGTGGGGAGCAAGTTGACGTGACTATGGTGTTGAGAATTAGGTAGGCGTTGATTAATTCAAATTCTCTTCTTGATAATTACTTGTGAGCTTTACTTCTCTTGCTTATGTTTTTCTTCTAGCTTATTATGTCTTTCATCAAGTCAATTACCAAAACACATTAAACACAAATATAGGCCCTTCAAGCTGTGTGGCCAAAACCTTCTCCCTCTTGGAGAGGAAAACCCACAAGAAATTATTCTTATGTATTCAATTGGACAAGTACCACGACCATGACTCCGTACCCTTGACCTATGTATGCCTCCAAGACATTGTCACCGGCTTCTTTAATGACTCCTTGAGTTGATTCTTCTTTCCCCGCACTCTTCGCACCTTTCAAAGACCAAGACTAGAGAGTTTGGTCTCTACTTCCTGACTTCCTTTCAATTAGACTCTTTCTCGGCCTTCTCCTATAATTTCTTTCTCGACCTACCTTTAGCACCTTTTAGATATCTCTAAGGTTCAAGACCAAACCCTTGCTTGTGCCGTAGTAGCCTTCCTACTTGCAAGACTTACCTTTGGTTCCATTTTGAGATATGCCGACTCAAGACCGAGATGTATATAGGCTTCTTTTAGATCAATACGAAATTGCTGATATGCTCTTATCATTGCCTTTCTTCATGCCGAAGATGACCTCCTTTCGTGGCATACTCCTTCCTTTTTACGCATTGCAATCCACACATTTATCGTTAATTTGAATATAAGAATAATAGTTCTTTACTTGTATATTATATCGCCTTCATGGCCGCCGGAATATTACTTTTTCTCCCCATTTCGACCACAGATCGTACCTTGCATACTTCTTTAGACTATTCGAGATTCTCGCTTCTCAAATGAATTGCAAACCCTTCTTATATATAGCAGGCCGCATCCTTCTTTTGAGCCGATGAGAGCCTTACTTAGAGCCGACTTCCGGCAAGAGTATTGAAGCCGACTTGTTCACTATCCGGAGGGTTTACTTCAACACCGATCTTGAGCCATAATCAAGGCTTATGTGACAAGGTATTGAGGCATACAAGTGTGACTTTGACTCATCATAAACATGACTCTTTGCCTTTCTTCACGCTCGAAGATGACCTCCTTTCGTGGCATACTTCTTCCTTTTACGCATTGCAATCCACACATTTATTGCGTACTTGAATATAAGAACAATAGTTCTTTACTTCGTATATTATATTTCCTTCATGCTACGGAATATTACTTCTTTCTTTGCATTGACCACAGATCGTACCTTGCATACTTTCTTTAGACTTGTCTCGAGATTCTCGCTTCTCAAATGAATTGCAAACCCTTCTTATATATATAGGTTAGATCCTTCTTTTGAGCCGACATGAGAGCCTTACTTTGAGCCGACTTGTGCAAGAGTATTGAAGCCGACTTGTTCACTGCCTAGAGGGTTTACCAACACCGATCTTGAGCCATAACTTCAAGGCTTATGTGACAAGGTATTGAGGCATACAAGTGTGACTTTGACTCATCATAAACATGACTCTTTAATACATTTATAACTAGAAGACAAATCCCTAAATGACATCAAGAAGAAGGCTTTTGACCTATTATAAAAACTGCTTATGAAATCCATGAAGCAAGCATACCAAAAATATATTTTATTATCTTTGTCTTCTTCATTACATAAATACATATTTACATAGTCAATATGAAGACCGATCCTAGTTACACTTTTCCTCAACAAGCTCCCTTCAACTAGGGAGGTCTACACCCGTACGTGGTCACTGGACATGAAGAATCTCATAAGAAGAATCAAATTGGTAAATCGCGTTTGTGTAACAAAGATATCAACCAACATTGTCTTAGTGCAAGGCCTTGACTAACATCCCCATCTCTTAACGAGACATAGTCCCCATCTCTTAACGAGACAATGGGCTACAATGTCATGGTGACACATGAATTATGTACACCATAGTCATCGTCTCTCCAAGGTACTTACTCCACCCGTGTGTTCCTAGAGTATGACTTTTGGACTATTCTCTCTTGGGTAGCCAACCCTCAAAGAATATCAGTCTCCCGACTACTCTTATCTTGAATGCCCTATCTCATTGTCAAAGAGTATTAGATGATGATTACCCAATCCTCCATTCCGTTGTCCTAGGTGAAGACCATAATGATGTGTCTATCCATTCTCTCCTCATGGCCTTCACTAAGACTTCTGCCGTTGTTAGTCCTAGTCTAGTGCATGACACATGAATTGGGAGAATCATATACGTCACTCCCTCTTAACTTAGGAAGGGACATACTTCAAGTTTCTTCCAAGCAAGCAACTTACCATCGAGCTCCCTCTCAACTTACCACCGGCTCCATCAATGTTGTTATCGTTGAGGTTTCTAGGAGCTACTTTCCAAGTGCTCCTTCCATGCTTCTATCATGATACTATTAATATACATTGCTTCCTATCATATTATTTTACAACCAACAAAAATCTCTTTGAGGAGAAAGATGACTGTTAATAGATCTTTTGCTTTCTTCTTTCTTAGATTTCTTTAACGTTCTTCCCTTTCATCCGTGACATGGGCTTTTTCCTTTTCCTCTTGTTCTTTCTAGATTTAGGACAATCTTGTTTATAATGCCCAAAATTATTACATCTAAAGCATCTTGCTTTGTCCTTATTTCTTCTTTTATTTTGAGGACCAAATTTATCTAATCTTCCTTTCTTCTTGACAGTGTACGTGAAGTGGCTTTGATTCCCTTCACTTGATCCTCGTATCGATTTGGCTTTCAATCTGCTTTCTTCTATCTTACCTAGACCCCGGAAATGGCATGGCTTCTTCTTTCCCATCTATGCTTGAAGTGAAACCTCTCCATTCTTTCGGTAGAGAATTTTGTACCATAGTGAGTATTTCTCCATCAGAGATTACTTCTCCCAATTTCTGTAGTTGATCTCGTATTGCGAAAATATCCATCAAATATGGAATTATTCCTTTCTTTCTCGAATTTCTCAATTTGTATAATTTTTGTCTCAGGGATATTATTTCCCTTACAGAGCCTTTCATGAACAATTCCACCAATTTATCATATATTTCTTTTGAGGATTCTAGCTTTGATACATAGGGAATGAGAGAGTCCTTTATGGATTCTATAAGAATCCTTCGGGCTCTTATGTCTCCCTTCATGTATTCGATATATGCTAGAATGTCTTCTTTTTGAGGTTGAATTGCAGTTCCTTCGATGAAGCCCATAACCTCATTTTCAATTAGATTCAAATTTGTCCTTTTCTTCCATGCGCTAAAGTTTGACGACCCAATCAATTTGTTGCTCTCTATACAATAAGTCATTTTGACATATTTAGATAAGGTCATAGATACTTGAGTAAGGTGACTTTCTCCTTCCAACAGATTCTTTAATGAAGATGAAGTTCATAAATCCTCTTAGATTGAATTTTCCAATGTTGATGTCTTCAATGGTGATGATGGAAAATATATTCAATGTAAATCTTTGATGGTAAAGATTATCTTTTTGATGAGCGAATCATTAAGAATCTTCCTTGCAAACTGAATTGATCTTTCAATGTAGATTTTGATTCTTGCTTCTTTGAGTGTCTCTTTGTCAAGTAGCCCTCGCCTTTAGCACCTTAGCTCTGCTACCATGTTGAGAAATTGGTAGGGCGGTGACTAATTCAGATTCTCTTCTTGATAATTACTTGTGAGCTTACTTTCTTACTTATGTATTATTTTCTTAGCTTATTATGTCTTTCATCAAGTCAATTACCAAAACACAAGACACAAATATAGGCTCTTCACGCTAGGGCCAAAACCTCTCCTTCTTGGAGAGGAAAACCCACAAGAAATTCTTCTTATAAACTTTCAGATGACAAGTACCATGACCATGACACAGACCATTGACCCTTATGTTCCTCCCAGATCTTGTCACTGCTTTTTCAATGAATCCTTGAGCTGATCCTTCTTTCCTGCACCTTTCTACACCGATCTGCACAGTTCAACACCACCCTTAGAGATCTCGGTCTCTAGCCCTTTGTTTCTCCTTTACTTTGGATCCTTCTCGACTTCTTCTTATCTAGCTTTATACCTAATACAATGGTACATGCTTTTGTACCAATCCTTTACATGCAACCCTTATAACATGTCTTCTTTGCACTATATAGATATCCTTTTCCTGCCTAGAATACTTCGCTAAGAAACCCTTATATAACTTTGCACTTCACTGTGATTTTGTTCCTCTTTCGCACCAAAGTACTACCCTATACTTTTGCACTAAGTACAATCTTTCTCGCACTTAATACTGTCCAGTTCTACGTACTAGATGCTGTCTTGTTCTCACATTTATTTCGGCTCCTTTTCTCAGACTTATTACAACCCTGTTCTCGCACTTAGCTTAGACACCACCGAAGCTTACTCAGACTTATTCACATTTTCTGCTTTAGACTAATCCAAAGTTTCTTGCTTCAAATGAACTGCAGGTCCTTCTTATATATACAAGATATATCCTTCTTAAAGGGCCGACATGAGAGCCTTACTTTGAGTCAACTTGTGCAGGAGTATGGAGGCCAACTTGATCACTGTCTTTAACTTGAACTTGAGCCATATTCTGAGCCATGACTTCAAGGCTTATGTGACAAGGTGTTGAGGCATACAAGTATGACTTTGACTCATCATAAACATGAGCCTTGAATACATTTATAACCAGAAGACAAATTCCTAAAAGACATCAAGAAGAAGTCTTTTGAGCTATAATAAAACCTTGCTCATGAAACCCATGAAGCAATCATACCAAAACTATATTTTATTATCTTTGTCTTCTTCATTACATAAATACATAATTACATATTCAATATGAAGATCGACCCTAGTTACACTTTTCAACACAGTCTCTCTTGTAGTGCCCATATCATTGACATCCATAGCATTGGATTTGAGACATATTGATCTTCTTCCCTCTTTTTTTTTTTAATCGTTTTCTGAGGACCAAACTTGCCAAATATTCCTTTGCTTCTTGACATGGTAGAAAATGTTCGCCCTTGCTCATTTGATCCTTTATCACTTTTTGCCTTCAACTTGGTTTTTTCTTTCTTGCATGGTGACCACAAATTATTGAATGGGATAGCTTTTTTTTTTTTTTTTTTAATTTTTTATTATTCGTTTTCTGAGGACCAAACTTGCCAAATATTCCTTTGCTTCTTGACATGGTAGCAAATGTTCGCCCCTGCTCATTTGATCCTTTATCACTTTTTGCCTTCAACTTGGTTTTTTCTTTCTTGCATGGTGACCACAAATTATTGAATGGGATAGCTTTCTCCACTTCACAGACCTTTGATACAAGGTTTCCTTGGTAATCATTTCTTTATCGAATATGATTTCTCCTAGATCTTGAAGTTGATTCCTTGAGATGCTTTTGTGAGACATGTAGATATCCCTTCATCCTTTGATGCTTTCAATTTGCATGGATCAAATCTTAATTATATGATTTTTTCTGTCGTGCTTTCAGAGAATAATTCTACTAGCCTATCATTTATCCCTTTTGCTGTCTCCAACTCTGCTACATATGGGATGAGGGAATCCTTGATGGGTTCTATAAGGATCCTTTGAGCCTTTAGATCCTTTTTCATATTTTTAGATAGTGATTTCCCTTCAGATGGTTTAGAGACTTTGCCATTGACATGATCAATAACTTCATTTTCCTTGAGGACTAAGTCTATCCTCCTTTTCTATGTAAGGAAGTTCGATAACCCAACAACCTTGTTGATCTCCTTGCAAAATGAAGTTATTTAACTAGATTTTGATTATAGGAATAAAGATACTTACTTGTCAAGTGAAGATGAACTCTCCAACTTGATCCCTTTGTTGATGATGATTGATGATGATGTCTTGATGCTTCTTGGATGATCTTCTTCATGGATGAGGATTTTCCTCTTGAAATGAACTCCTTGCTTCAATAAGGGGAGATTGCCTTGATATCTTTAGTGATGACAACACTTTTGATCTAGCTTCCTTTGGATGAGTAGTCTTCAAGATACTTCAATTCAAAATCTTTGAGGTTATGATTGAGTGCGAATCCCAGAAATGCTTCTTTGATTGAACTAGGGTTTTGACTTTCTTCAAGATGATGATGTGATCTTTATTCTTGAAGTGCTTCTCTTGGATCAATAGAATTCAAGTTACTTTGATTTGTAGACCTCTTCAACTGGAGTAGATGTAGGATCTTGGCCTTCTTTTTCTTGATGATGATTTGAGCGATGATTCCAAGACTTCTTCTTTGATCTAGGGTTTTGATACTTCTTTGAAGATCTTGACTTCAAGATGATCTTCTAGACTTGCTTTGATGCCTTTCTTGAGATTTGGTCCTTGAATGCTTGAGTGTCCCTTGATGAGTTTCCCTTTCCTTCATTTTGTAACCTCGCTTTGATATCATGTTGAGAAATCTAGGGCGTAGCAATTAGGAGATTTCTCTTGTAATGATAATTTCTTGTGAATGCTTTTTACTTCTTTAGATTAAGATCTTCTCTTTACTTAGATTATTATAATGTTCTTCTTCATCAAACAACTATCAATGAATAAACAATAAAGAGAGAAGAGACATAGAATGTAGGTGATCAACCAGGGCCAAAACCTCTCCAACTTGAGAGGAAAACCCAAATGAATTCTTCTTCTTATAGAAACTTCAATTGACGAATACCAAGACCATGACCTAGACCCTTGACAAAACCTCTCCAAGACCAAGTCACAGGATCCCTCTTTTTTGCCTTTTCTTCTAGTACAAGTCAAATTGTCTTCATGTACTACACTCCTGAGATTTTTGGCTCCTTTCCATAGACCTACAATTCGTACTTTTGCAATTCCACATGTGTGAGGAGATAGAGAGGATTTAGGATGCTTTCCTCCTTCGCTTTACTAGGATGATTCTCTTGATGATCTCGACTAGCATAGGAGGTGTGTTGTAGACCTTTTCGATGACTTCTTTAGGATTGATATGTTATTGTTGTAGAAACCCTAGTTTCTGCCACACGTGTGAGGAGATAAGCCCTAAAAACAATGCCCAAAAATTCACTCTTCTCTTCCTTCTTCTCGCTGGTTATGAGACTATCTTCCTTGTGATTTCATGCTCCTCTAGCTTTCTCGCACCTTCTCTTGTACTTCAGATCCTTCACTGAATTGTCTCCTTAAGTGAGACCAAGCTTCCCTATTTATAGTGGTCTTCCCATCTGAAATAAGCTGACTTCTTCTAGTGACAAGGCTGACATGCCTTTCTAGAAATATCTTTAGGCTGACTTGAAGGTGAGCTTGTGACATGGTCTTGGATGGTTAACAATTTTTCTTTTACATGAATTACATGCCCAAATGGGTCTTCAATCCTTGACGTTGACTTCACTAGACTTTATGACTTGACCAAACCTAAGGACTCACAATGGGATCCTTCACTATAAAATAAAATTCGTTGATAATGAAACTCATGATTCAAGTACTACAAAAATAATTTTATTTTCTTCTTTACATCAATTACATAAGATCACAATTACACATGTCATTATGAAGACCGAACCTAGTTACACTTTTCAACAAAGACAATGTCAAACATTTCTTTGTGGTCAACACTCTCAATCAGTTCGCAATGGAACCAAAGAGAGTGCATTGGACAACAACAAAGCATTTGTTGTGATATCTATGAGATACAATTGAGTATGTGTTGAGATATACTCAAGGAGATGGTGTTAGTTTGATGGCATACACTAATGTAGATTGGGTAGGTAATGCAGTAGACGAGGAAAGCACTTCGGGGTGTTTCTTTAGCATTGGATTAGGGGTTGTCTCTTAGTACAACATGAAGCAAAAGTTGGTCATGTTAAGCTCTACAAAAGCAGAGTACATGGCAGTGAGCATGGCTACATGTGGGGCCATATGGCTTTGGAAGTTGTTAGTGGCACTGTTTGGTCAAAATATGGAGTCGACCATTATCCACTGTAATAATCAGTGGCGTCAAGCTATCTGAGAATCCAATATTTCATGTTAGGTCGAAACATATTGACATTAGATACCATTTCATTAGGGATTGTGTATAGTGTGGATCAATTTGACTACAATATGTTCCTATAGATCAACAATTGTTTTCTTCAGGGATAAGTTGGGTGTTTTGAAGAACATGTATGTGTTGAGATATACTCAAGGAGATGGTGTTAGTATGATGGCATACACTAATGCAGATTGGGTAGGTAATGCAGTAGACGAGGAAAGCACTTCGTGGTGTTTCTTTAGCATTGGATTAGGGGTTGTCTCTTAGTACAACATGAAGCAAAAGTTGGTCATGTTAAGCTCTACAGAAGCAGAGTACATGGCAGTGAGCATGGCTACATGTGGGGCCATATGGCTTTGGAAGTTGTTAGTGGCACTGTTTGGTCAAAATATGGAGTCGACCATTATCCACTGTAATAATCAGTGGTGTCAAGCTATCTGAGAATCCAATATTTCATGTTAGGTCGAAACATATTGACATTAGATACCATTTCATTAGGGATTGTGTATACTGTGGATCAATTTGACTACAATATGTTCCTATAGATCAACAATTGTTTTCTTCAGGGATAAGTTGGGTGTTTTGAAGAACACCTTCCTCGCTAAGTGGGAGTGTTAAATATTGTAGCTTAAGTGTTCTAGCCTGAGGTGTCATTGAGGCTAAGAACACAAAGGATTTAATTATCTCCAAGCCCATGTAATTTTTCATATGTTTTAATTAAGGAAAATATCTTAATTATGTCAATTAGTGATTTTTAAATATTTCCCAAGTCTAAACTTAGGGAAAGTGGATAATTAATTGACTCATGAAAATATCTTAAATATGCCAATTAGTTATTTTTAAATATTTCCTGTCTAAACTAGAGAAAGTGGATAATTGATTGACATTAGTTGTGATGAGATCGATTTACCTCTATAATCTTGTAGAAAGTTTTTAAGATAATCTTAGCCATCAATTGGATCAAGTGAACTTCTAATTGTGACCATTCATTTGTGTTTGAAAGATTGTAAAGGGAGATCAATGGGCAACTTTGGAGACACATTGAGTGGGTGATTCTCCAAAGAGACACCAAGAGGGTTTCAAAAACAGTGATTCCGAAGAAATTTGCCAAAGTTTATTCTTCACAAAGGTTTTTAGTTTCTGAGTGACAGAAGGAGGCCAAATTTGCCACTTCGACTTTGCCTGTTTACTAGTGCAAATTGCCAGTGGTAATGCGAAGGGAAAATTGAGTTTCTAGTGGCAATGCAAATTGCCACGTGTTGAGAATTGAGAATTTTGAGGGCTGGTGATTAATTCAAATTCTCTTACTTGATAATTACTTCTGAGCTTACTTCTTAACTTATTTAGTCTTTCATCAAGTCAATTACCAAAATACAAGAAACACACAATTAGGCTCCTTGAGCTAGGGCAAAAACCTCTCCCTCTTGGAGAGGAAAACCCGTAAGAAATTATTCTTATAGATCTTCAAATGGCAAGTACCATGACCAAGACTCAGACCCTTGACCTATGAATGCCTCCATGACCTTGTCACTGCTTATAAGTCTTCTTCCAACACTGATCTTTCTTTACTTCACCAACATGCACTGACCTGCATCAACATTAGAGAACTCGGTCTCTAAGTCCTTGGCTTCTTCTTCTTCTCGACTTTACCTCAACTTCACCTAGGTTCCTTCTTGGCTCCTTCTTATCTCGTTTGATACCCGAAACAGTGATATATATACTTTTGCACCAAATATTTCAGATGTATCTTTGCCTTCCTGTATAGATGAGAGATATAGTAGCCCAAGACCAAACTTGTAGTAGTTCTTCTTCACGCTGTGAACACCTTCGGCCTTCCTAATTTATGTGAGGAGAGAACAGACTCTAAAATAGAAATATATATGCCCCTTTCTCCTTCGTTGATTAGCTTCCTTCTTCGCACTAATTTTCTTAGCACTTCTATTGCAGACTTGATCCAAATTCCTTACTTCAATCTTCCTGAAATCTACACTTCAGATCTTCCTGAAATCCGTAGGCTTCTAACCTCTGAAATCCGCACTTAGTTACTTCTGAAATCCGCACTTAATGGCCTCTAAAATCTGCATTTCATGACCCAGAACAGTCCGCAATTAACCTCTGTAATGCCTCAGAAAAATCCACAATTTTCTTCTGTCTTGCTTCAGAGTTGTCCAAAAATTTCTTTCCTGAATGAGCTGCAGAAAGGAATATTTATATAAGGCATAGACCCTGTCTTTAGGCCGACCATACAACCGACTTTATCACTGTATATTAGGCCGACTTTATTACTGCAAATAGGCCGACTTCAACATATTACTTGAGCTTATCTTTTAGTGTTGTTTGAGGGCTGAATTAAGGCATTCTTCCACAAGGTCTTGGAGACATTGTTTACACTAGACACTTCATAATCATGAATCTTAATTACACTAGAAGACAAACCCCTATAGACATCAAGAAGAAGTCTATTGGCCTATAGTAAAATCTTTCTCATGAAACCCATGAAGCAAGTACAACAAAATACATTTTATTATCTTTGTCTTCTTCTTTACATAAATACATAATTACATAGTCAATATGAAGACCGATCCTAGTTACACTTTTTAACACTCCCTCTTAACTAGGGAGGTATACATACATGTACATGGTCACTTCCAAATTGAAAAATCTCATAAGAAGAATTGGATTGGTAATCGTATATGTATAGCATCATATCAACCAGCATTGTCCCAGTGGAAGGCCTTGACTAACATCCCCATCTCTCAACGAGACATTCGACTACAATGTTGGCGAGACACATGACTTATAGACACCATAGTCATTGTCTCTCCAAGGTACATACTCCACCCGGGTGTTCCCAATGTATGACTTTCTTGGACTATTCTTCTCTTGGGTAGCTAGCCCTCGAAGAATATCGGTCCTTGACTACTCTTATCTTGAATGCCCTAACACATTCTCAAAGAGTATCGAATCCCAGATGATTACCCAATCTTCCATTATGCCTTCCCAAGTGTAGACCAAAATGATGTGTCTATCTCTCCCTCTCAGCCAGGGAGGACCTATTCCACAAGGGAGTGTACTCATTCCTGTATAAGGAATGTACCTAAGCTCATTCTTAGGAATTACCCAGTTTCTTCCAAGTAAGAAACTGATCACCAGGCTCCCTCTCAATCAGGGACCTGTAGCAGCGATGGTGAGACACTCAGTTGCTCACGAAGAATTCCTCCCCTCGATGTCATGGATTTCGATCTTGAGGAATCTTCAACTTTAGCTCCATAGGGCACAAATCATCCATCATTTTCATTTATGAGTCATGTCATCTACCAGAAAGTGATTCATTTTTCTTTCTTATCCAGTCCACCTTTTATGCCATGCTGCGTTCTTTCGAATTATCTCCAAGGATTATACATCCTTTCTCATGATTAGTAGCCCTGCACAAATTCATCCATATAAACATATACATATGAACTTTTAAAACAAACGTTACCTTGATTAGTAGCCCTGCACATATTCATCCATATAAACATATACATATGAACTTTTAAAACAAAAGTTACCTCAATGATGTTCACCATGACATCTTCTTGTAGGCATCGACATCCTTTATTTAGATTCCTAATAATATGTTTTGTCAAGGGTCTTCTTCTTTACTAGACTTCTATCAGAGTCTACATATACTCCCAGGAGATATTCTAGTCACATCTTCTTGGCTTTTGGGTGATAACTGCCTCTTGACATGGTTGTATTTCACAATCTCTTCCTTTCTGTACATTTTCATTCTCAGTAACTTAGAATTTTCCAGTTCTTCGTTCATATGCAACCACCTCATATTCCATATGAGGATATATATTATGTTGATTTCATCTCTCAGTGCACCGAGAGATCCTCCTCCATAGATCATACTTCTAAATATAGAAGTCCATTACCTACAACCATATGACATGAATTCACAACATCCAGTGTCAACATATATATATATATACCTCGTACCTTTTTCCTTTGAAGCATCTTGTAGCAATTTCTCTAGAATGAAGAGCTTCATTCCCTTGACTTGCTCCATCAATATATCATCACATCCCAGAGTTTTTGTAGCATAGAATTCTGCTGAAACCATTTTGGTTTCTTTCTAATCAGTGAATTCATAGAGAACTCCATTAGAAAATGTCAGCACCAGTTTCCATGATGACCCTTGATCTTGATGACTGCCTTCCATCAATGTTGTTTATCAGTTAGGTTTCCAAGAGCTGCTCCACCAAGTTCTCTTTCCATGCTTCTATCATGATGCTATTAATATACATTGCTTCCTTCTATTTTACAATCAATAGAAATCTCTTTGAGAAGAAAGATGATCATAGAGATCTTTCACTTTCTTCTTTCTTAGATTTCTTTGCATCTGGTTCTTCCCTTTCATCTATGACATGGGCTTCTTCCCTTTTCCTCTTGTCCTTTGTAAATTTAGGGCAATCTCGTTCATAATGCCCAAGATCATTACATCCAAAGCATCGTGCTTTGTCCATATTTCTTCTCTTATTATGAGGACCAAATTTACTGAATCTTCCTTTCTTCCTGGACATGGCGTCAAAGGCTTGATTCCCTACACTTGATCTTGCTTTCAATCTTGATTCTTCTATCCTACCTAGACCTTGGAATGGCATGGCTTCTTCTCTCCCATCTATGCTTGAAGTGAAACCTCTCCATTCTTTCGGTAAAGAATTTTGTACCATAGTGAGTATTTCTCTATCAGACATTACTTGTCCCAATTTCTGTAGTTGATCTCGTATTGCGAAAATCTCCATTAGATATGGAATTATTCCTTTCTTTCTTGACATTCTCAATTTTTATAGTTTTTGTCTTAGGGATATTACTTCCTTTGTAGAACCTTTCGAGAACAGTTCCACCAATTTATCATATATTTATTTTGAGGATTCTAGCTTTGATACATACAAAATGAGAGAGTCTTTTATGAATTCTATAAGAATCCTTCGGGCTCTTATGTCTCCCTTCATGTATTTGATATATGCTAGAATGTCTTCTTTTGGAGGTTGAATTGTAGTTCCTTCGATGAAGCCCATAACTTCATTTTCAATTAGATTCAGATCTGTCCATTTCTTCCCTGCATTAAAGTTTGATGACACAACCAATTTGTTGCTCTCCATACAATAAGTCATTTTGGCAGACTTAGATAAAGTCATAGATACTTACTTGAGTAAGTGACTTTCTCCATCAGCAGCTTCCTTGATGATGATGAAGATGGAGTTAAGAGGTTCTTCTAAGATAGAAATCTTCAATGTAGGTGTTCTTGGATCCTTGATGATAAAGGATATCTTCAAAAGATGATGTCCTCTTCTAACAATGTCTTGAATGTTAATCTTTGATGGCAGAGTATTTTCTTGAATGAGTTGATCCTTTGAATGCGATAGAAGATCTTTCTTGAAATAGCTTGGGAGCCTTTCTTGCAAATTGATTTGTCTTTTCACCCAAACTTTGTTTTTTGCTTCATGGAGTGTCTCTTTGTCAAGTAGCCCTTGAGTTTAGCACCTTAGCTTTGATTCCATGTTGAGAATTTTGAGGGATGGTGATTAATTCAAATTCTCTTGATAATTACTTGTGAGCTTACTTCTTAACTTATTTAGTCTTTCATCAAGTTAATTACCAAAATACAAGAAACACACAATTAGGCTCCTTGAACCAGGGCAAAAACCTTTCCCTCTAGGAGAGGAAAACTCGTAAGAAATTCTTCTTATAGATCTTCAAATGACAAGTACCATGACCAAACCTATGAATGCCTCCAAGACCTTGACACTGCTTCTAAGTCTTCTTCCAACGCTGATCTTTCTTTTCTTCACCAACATGCACTGACCTGCATCAGGATTAGAGAACTCGGTCTCTAAGTCCTTGGCTTCTTCTTCTTCTTGGCTTTACCTGAACTTCACCTAGGTTCCTTCTTGGCTCCTTCTTATCTCGTTTGATACCCGAAACAGTGATATATATACTTCTGCACCAACTTTTTCAGATGTATCCTGGCCTTCCTGTATAGATGAGAGATATAGTAGCCCAAGACCGAACTTGTAGTAGTTCTTCTTCACACTATGAACACCTTCGACCTTCCTAATTTATGCAAGGAAAGAATAGACTCTAAAACAGAAATATATATGTCCCTTTCTCCTTTGTTGATTTGCTTCCTTCTTCGCACTGATTTTCTTAGCACTTCTATTGCAGACTTGATCCAAATTCCTTACTTCAATCTTCCTAAAATCCACAGACTTCTAACCTCTGAAATCCGCACTTATTTACTACTGAAATCCGCACTTAATGGCCTCTAAAATCCGCACTTCATGACCCAAAATAGTCCGCAATTAACCTCTATAATGCCTCAGAAAAATCCGCAATTTTCTTCTGTCTTGCTTCAGAGTTGTCCAAAATTTTTTGTCCTGAATGAGCTGCAGAAAGAGTATTTATATAAGGCATAGACCCTGTCTTTAGGCCAACCAATCGTCTTTATCGCTGTATATTAGGCCGACTTTATTACTGCAAATAGGCCGACTTCAACATATTACTTGAGCTTATTTTTCAGTGTTGTTTGAGGGCTGAATTAAGGCATTCTTCCACAAGGTCTTGGAGACATTCTTTAGACTAGACACTTCATAATCATGACTCTTAATTACACTAGAAGACAAACCCCTATAGACATGAAGAAGAAGTCTATTGACCTATAGTAAAATCTTGCTCATGAAACCCAGGAAGCAAGTACAACAAAATACATTTTATTATCTTTGTCTTCTTCTTTACATAAATACATAATTACATAGTCAATATGAAGACTAATCCTAGTTACACTTTTCAACACCACAAAGAGTATTGCAGATTTCTGAAGGTTGCCAAATTTCCAATGCAAATTGATGGAGGCTACCAGTGCAAGTTCAGTTCTAGAAGGTGGTGTGAATTTCTAGAAAGAGTATAGTTGATTTGCAGAGGGAGACAATGAAGTTTTTTAGTTGGATTTGTTCAGAAGTGAAGATAAACTATTGTCGGAGCATTGCCACTGTCAGGAAAGTAGTTGTAATTTCACAATAGCAGTTTTTGCTGGAGATAATAAAATAAACCCCCAAATCTGAAAATTGGTTTTCCCCACATTAGGGTTTTTCCAGGGACTTTTGTCTTAAAATACTTTTGTTTGTTGTGTGATTGGTTTCTTGCATTTTCTGTTGCAATTTTTATTTTGTGAATGGTGTTGCTCATGTTGTTAGTCCTTATTTCCAGCAAAAGAATTAATTTTCCATGAAGAAGTAATAGGAAATAATTAATTGGGTTAATAGTACCTTTTGGGTAGCCAAAAAATCACATGGAGGGCCTTTGAGGCAACTTTTTGTAGATCACATAGGGTTGTTGACTGGCAAGATGAACATAATGGGAGAGAATTTTTCTTCTAGGAGGCACTTGCTTAGGTGGGTAACATGTGCAAATTAGAAATTCATTGATATAGGTTAGCTTCGGATCCCTATTGGATATATCTATATTAAAATAGAGAGGTATTGAAATACTTTTCATCCAAACAAATAGAAATGAACAAAGACAAATAAATTTCTCACATTTTTCCATCTGTGGACGGTTAGTGTGATTTGATCAATCAATTTTGGTGTGTGGGAATTGTTAGTGTCTAATAGTCACAGTGATCAAATTTACTCTTTCCACTGTAGTTAGAGTCTTATGGTCAAATTGTTATATTTTCAAATAAAATTTGACATCTTTGTTGTCATATGGTCGTTGGTTATTGTCTAAATCATTGCTACTCCCTCCACTTATTCAAGGTCACCATCATCCATCATGGTCATGTCATTTTTCCCCTATCCTAGGTCATCAAAAGAGTCAGTGGGTCATCCTCTAGGTTATGGTCTAGGATTCACATTTGATGGTCATCATCATATTAGTCATCAAAAGCAAACAAGGGAGTCATGTCATCCATTTTGGTCATCATCATGGGAGTTAGCAATTAGGGAACAAAAAGAATCAAGGTAACATTTCCTTTTGAATAAATAATGCAATCAATAGTCACTTTCTCAAAAGTACACATGATGTCATGATTTCATCAAGCCAATATCGAGTTTTTGAGTTATAAAGGAGCATAAGCATTTCAAGACTTCATTCTATCCTTCAAAAGCTTCAAGGGCTCCTCTATGCCATTGTAACACTTGCCACAACCATTTGAAGTTCGAATTCCCTTACCAATTGCTTAGTGTATTAGTTTGTTGCATTTCTGCTGTGCTTCTGGCAGGGTTGCTGCGCTTTTGTTTTGGAGGCATAAGGAGGAAAGAACATGTTCAAAACTTCATCTCAGTGCTTCAAGCATCTTTAATCAAGTAAGTGGAGCCATTACAAACCCTTGCTTCAGTCAGTTTCCTCAGAAAATTGATTAAAATCATTGCCTAGGTTTTTTGCTGCGCTTTTGCTGTGTTTTTGAAATTTCATTGTTTTTGGCTCATTTTCAAGAGAAATTTCCTAGTTTCTAAGCCTACACATCCCAAATATCCCTCATTAGACATTTCCCACCATTCCCCACACTTAAATTAAGTCATTTAATCATTTTCTCTCACTACCCTAGCTAGTTGCTGCGCTTCTAAACTAGGAATGTGTTTTCCTTTTTCACCCGCTTTCCCTCACTCAAATTGAATAATTCCACTTTCATTGTGTTCCTAACACCTATCCCTACCTCCCATAATTTTTTCAGATTTTTTCCTACCTCCCAAAGTTTCAAAATAGAAACCTTACTGCAATATCTAGATATACTTCACCTACTTGTTTGATTAACTTAACAAGTTATTTGACTGAAATATTTAGAAAAAAACATTAAAGCAGACACAAACTGCAGTCTACACATCTACAATTCATTTACTGAACAATGCACACTTGTGACAAGATTACACGATTTTTCGGACAAATGTCCTCGGAAAAACCTAATGTGGGAAAACCGGTGCAACAACTATGGTTTTTATTATTATGCAGAATCTGAATATAACATTTTGAGCACCAGAAATGGTTGGCCCTACAGAGAAATTACACGACAATTAGTACCTTTCACTCCGAGACAAAAAATATGGCTGTATCACACACTCAAACAAGATTTACAAATCACGAGCCCTTTATGGCCCACTGGAACCCTCAACACTACCTCTGCGGCCTCTGCGTTAGCCCTCACTGGCCAGCGTCCCCACTGCGTCACCTTGACTGGTGATACGCTGCCTCTGCGTTGCCTTGGTTGGGCCCGTGTCACCTCGGTTGGTGCTGCGTTGCCCCTGCACTACACTGGCTGGGTTTTCGTCACCTTGACTGGGATTACGCAACCTCTGTGTAGTACTCTGCGTGGTGCTGGCAAAACTGCGTCCTCCTGGCTGGCTTTGTGATGACTGGTACTCACTGCTCCTTTGCTGCTGTATTATCGGCCTTGGATCAGATCATCTCTTGCCGATCTCTGCTTCTCACTGCACTGCAAACTCACTTTGAATTTCTTAGCAAACCCTACCCCAAAAATTCAACTTAGCGTCAGTGCTCTTTGCCAGTGTGTGTGTGTCTCCAACTGTCCCCAAGCCTTTCTATTATACTTTTCTCATTGGAAAACCAACGGTCGTGATCTAATCGCTAATCAGATTAAAAGACTGCTTGATCCACGTCACTTAGAACATTTCATCACGTGTTTAATTAACTCACTTTAATTTTTCTAATTCTCTAATTTAGACTTAGGGTCCTCATTAAAAAAATTAATTATTAGTAAAACTTGAACACCAGATGAAATTTCTCCAAACGCTTTCTAGGTTTTGGAGATTTCGTGTCTTAGCCCCTCCACAAAGTTTCGGAGCTAGAGCACACTCGATGCTACCCCAAGATCTCAATACTCATCCCCTCCATTCCCTTCCCTCAAGTTGCTGCGTTTCTGGGAAGTTTGAAGGCTTTTCATTACATGTGGAGGTCAAAGGTCAACTTGGTTGATGTAACAGCTGGCTCATGAGTTGTTTGATGATTAATAGGCTTATTAATGGTCATCTTTGTAAAGAATCTTATGATTAATGCCTTGAGAGAAAAGCTCAATTAGTTAGTTAAAAAAGGGGAAAGTTGTTTCTAACTTCCCTAGGATTAGGCAATGAGTCATTAGGTTCATTAATTAGTTGCTATGGATCACGATTTGACCCCTAGAGGTGGAATCTTGTTTGTTTTCTATATGTACTCAAAATCAAGTCATTGAGGGGGTTGGATACTTGAAGTTCACACATTTTAGAACTAGTGTACTTGACTGTTTGCAGAAATAATATACAGGCAGTTGAAACTATTTTTATGGGATTCTTGTGATGTGGTTAGTGAGAATGTTTTTCTCCATTTTTCCTTATGCACCTGATGTTTAAGTTGTTCTAGCAGCTAAACTGGATACATTCCCTTATATACTTTGCTTTGTCTAAGATTGTCACATAAATGTTTTATCTTCTAAGTAAATGAATTGATACATGTATGCTCATTTTACTCCTCCTACATGATTTCCTCTTCACCACACTACACTGAAAAAGTCAATTTGTGCCACTGACTATACCTACCTTTATACCTGGCCTAGTTCCTAAAACTGGTGCTTCTTATCCAACAAACCCTAATCAAACCCTATTGAGCTAATAACTAGCCTAAAACCCTTATATTCTCGAGTCATTTCCATTGTCTGTGAGCTTGATATAGAGAGAGCCCTCTCCGATTTGGTAGGGCTAGATACCAACTCAAAAGTTGGTCTGTGGTTACCTCTTGGTTTCCTTTCTTAGCCTTGGGAAACTAAGGAGCCCTAACAGGAATGAGGTTCAAACATTATATTTTAGGATGCCTTAGGTGCTTAAATCATTTCACTTCCACTTGACATAAATCATGTTGATAAACAATTTGTTTTCCATGACCTTATATTTATAACTCATCTTTTGCAAGCAAAAAGGACCCACTTCTTGTTCATGTTACAAAAAATCTAGCACACCCATATGATTGAAGTTCAAAGCATGATTCTAAAAAAAACAAGTGGTCCACAAAATGCATGCAATGAATCTACTTATGAATCCAAAGGAAACTGACTCCACAAATGAATGTTCAAAGTGCCAACTAGATGGAGCGCTTCACAAGAACTGGAGTGGTCAAATCCAAAAGAGCAAGTGGAATATCTCTACAAATGCAACCTCCAAGATAATGCTCTTAATATAGAAAGAACAAAGTAAGAGCATGCAAAAAACCACAGTGTGGGCCTTCAATGGCAACACCTTCTTAATAAAACTCCTCCATAACCATCTCCAATAAAATAATAGATGTGCTGAGTCAAAGAGGTGAGATCGCTCTCCGATATAGGTTACAAGATGCTAAGTGTAGTTGAATATTCATGCAATAATGATGAGAGAGCACCTAAGAGAGATGTACCCTAGAAAATTGTTCCATGTAACTACCTCAAACATCCAAATCAATAAAGTAATCTCCATATGAGAGGTTGTCCCTTGGGAAGTATGCCAACCTCTCGAATAATGATAAAATAATCCATGCAGACTTTGGCAATTGTGCCTAATAGAGGAGAGACTCATCCAAAACCCTAATTCTCTTTTGAATAAACACTTCCAAGGGTGAACAAAGGCCAAGTGAAGTACAATGTTCTAGCACTTAACCTTAATTTGGATAAAATGGATTGAATTAACCATTGAATCAATCTTGGCATGTGTGTGCAAAGGTTAATGCTCTAATTGTGAAAATTCCAAGATCTAACCCGATCTAACGATTTAATGAATCCTACTGCAACAACTGAGTGTACTCCTCCCATTAAGTAAATTACATTACATAATTAATTCAGATCTGAATTATTGAAGCAACTACTTAAGCAACCTACAGTAAAATTGATTCAGAAACAAGGAAACTAGATAAGGAAATCATTTACACATATGACAGTTATTTTTGGACTAATGTCCCCGGAAAAACCCAATGCGGGAAAGCCGGTGCAGCAGATCTGAGGATTTTATTATCAAGCAATAGCAATGGTTGAATACCATCAAGGGTTATTCAGTTACAGAGAGAAATACTGGCAGAAGAATATGTGAGAAATACCTCACTCAATCAACTGAGTTTTCAGCTGATCCTGATGAAGAAGAACAGATTAGATTAGATGTCTAATTTATGGCGAAAATTAAAACATGACTTGATCTTCATTTTCTAGAAGATTCACACTCTATTTTATTAATATCCTTTAATCATTTAATTTCCCTAAGTTTAGACTGAGGGTCCCCACTAAAATAATTAATTATTTTTATAAAACATGAACTGAGTGGAATTTCCACAAACAATTTCTGGACTTAGAGCATTATCTAATTCTACAAAAAACAACACTCCCTCTTAGTGAGGAAAGTGCTCTAGCAATAACGCCTGTTGCAGACTGCTCTATTCCTGAAGCATCCTCCGCTGTTGAAGTCCATTAGTCTCTGCGCTGCTGTTGCCACTGTACTGCTACCCACGATACTACCACTATCACTGCTGCATCTGTACTGCAACTCCCTTTCAAGTGCTACATTTGCTATGTTGCTAGCACTACCACTGCTAACATTGCATCTGCACTGCAACTCAATTGTCGAGAGAAACAACTGAAATTCACCCAAAACTAAACAATTGTTTAGTGGATGCACCTCAGTGTTGAAGAATCTGACTGATGATAGCTACTGCAATGTCCCTCTAATGTTGTAAGTTGTTGTTGCTCTGCACTACGTAAGCATTGCTCTGCACCACTGTGCATTGTGTTGTTTCTGCTATGTTGTTGCTGCCTCTACTCTGCGCTGCTCCAGAAATGAACACTGCTACCCATTGCATTGTCGCCTCCATCTCTCCTTGGCTCCGCTGAAACTCCTCCATCCCGCTACTGCTGATCATGGGCTCCCATAGTAGGGTATGATCCATGAGGTGGGCTCCCCAAGGATCTTGCCCAACTGAAGTTTAAAGAAATACAGCTCCAGATCACCCCACTTCCCACTAGGAGAAGCGTGGGCACTCATGGCCACCTCATCCTCGATTCTCGTGGCTGCAACCTTTGGGTCATGCTTCTCATCTTTGTCCCTTTTCTTCAGAGGACACTGAGATGCATAGTGGCCCATCTCGCCACATCTGAAGCTTTTGACCTTAGAAGCATCATGATTCAGTTTCTGTTGCGCATGTTGTCCCTTCGATGCAAGGGCTGCGTTCTCCTCTTCCTCCTTGGATTTGTATTCGCTTCCACTGATGCCATCAATTTTGCACTTGATGAGGTCTCTCCTCAGCTCTTCCTCCTGATAAGTTGCCCACAACTGCTCCCACCTAGGTAATGCTGCTAGACCCAGTATGCTCTGAAAAAACACTTGCCACTCCTTCGTGACACCGTTAAGGGCCATTCGTACCATGGTTGTAGCTGTAAGTGAAGCACCTACTGTTGACAACTGATCATGAACCTCCTGAAACCACATAAGGTATGAAGCCACGTGCTCCTCTTTTTGCATCTGGATCATACAAATCTTCTGCTCCAAGTACAACTTCTGCTGCTCGGAAGATCCCTCATATAGGTCATGCAAAGCTAGCCACATATCTCTGGCAGTATTCTTGCCAGCCAAGTGTGAGACAATGTGGTCCTTGACACAAAGGAGCAACCTCTTTGCCTTCGCCATATCCGTCCTGTACTTTTTGAGTTGATCCAGATCTGTAGGTACAACTTCCACGTTCTCCATGAATGCCTTCAGATCATATTTATCTAAAAGAAACATAGCCCGTTCCTTCTAGATCATATAGTTGGAGGAGCCCTCCAACCGATCTTCATCACGAAGTCCGTGAGATGCCATATCAACTGAAATACTATCGAATTTGCTCCCTCTTTCTCCCCATTGCACAGTCCCTAGTAGGCTTACGCACTTCTTGGTGGAATTGTAAGTTTTGCAGCTCCTCCACTACTCAGCTACTGAGAAATGCTGATTTCCTCGGTTAGGAAATCACTGAAGAAGAAATTCCCCAAAAATGTGTCCCTTTGATTCCTTCTGACGCATTCTGCCCAACAACAACTTCAGAAAACTGTGTCCCTCTATCTTTTGCGTGGAGACTATCTGCAACTCCCTCTGCCACAACAAAAACTCGAACTGGAAGTCCTACCTCTCTATCGACTCACTCAAAGAGAGACAACCTCGAAGCTTCAACCCTCCTGGCTAGATTCGTGCAATTTCGATGGGGATTCATTCTGTTGCATTGCAACAAAAACGACCTTCACTTCATAAATAAGATTCGTCCTTCCTATTTCACATAAATGCTCTGATACCATGTGAAAATTCCAAGATCTAACCCGATCTAATGAATGTTGCTGCAACAATTGCGTGTACTTCTCCTATCAAGTAAATTACATTACATAATTAATTTAGATCTAAATTATTGAAGCAACTACTAAAGCAACTGTTTCATTTAGATAGACATGGAGTGTTCTATGCTTAATGCAAATTTACTTCAATCTTTCTTAGGCCCGATTCAATTTAGCAGTCACATAAACACGAAAGTAAAATGCTAATAGAACATAATAATAGATCAACAGAAGACAAGCCACTAATATAGATCAGATTTTACAATTCTTCTTGTCCAGCAAAGATATAGGATAGTGTGCGTTACGACAGTCAACATGATGCATCAACCAACAAAGTCTTTCTTTGATCAGCCAACCCTCCAAGTGTCACACACATTGCCCTCAAAGACAGCGCATCAAAAGTCAACGATGGTCAACTAAAAGTCAACACAGGAAAGTCAATTGAAATTCAACGTTGTAGATTTAGGGCTTCTGTCAAACTACTACCTTTTCCTCAATTTTTGTGCCCAGCTGTACGACCTCCAAAAATCGGATTTTTGGTCAAACAGTCAAGGGTTGATCACAGTCAACATTGGTTAACGCTCAACAAAACAACCCTAAATAGATCCACATATTTTTCCCAGCTTCAACTCCGCATGTGTGAAGGAAAGAGGCAAAGGCTATCGAACCAATTAGATCACAATGAGAGAATGTGTGATGAGTTGATGAGCAAATTACCTCCAAGTCTCTCCAATTTATATCCATCAGTGAGGGTGTTTGACACATCTATTAGGCTTGTGAGCCTACATTACAAACCTAGCCGACCTTGCACATGTGTGGAAAATAAAATCAAAATATATGTTCTGCTCATCCAAACAAGATTATCTTTAGATCAATCTTGCACCTCTCCGAAAGAGGAATCCAAAAAAAATATGATCATCATCATATGAGCAGCACAACATGGATTTTGGACCTAGTTGCTCAAAATTAACAACAACCTACACTAAAATTGGTTCAGAAACAAGGAAACTAGACAAGGAAATCATTCACACATATGACAGTTATTTTTGGACTAATGTCCCCAAAAAAACCCAATGCAGGAAAATCGGTGTAGCAGATGTGAGGGTTTTATTATTAAGCAGTAGCAATGTCTGAATACATCTCTGAATACCCTCAAGGGTTATTCAGTCAAAGAGAAATACTGGTAGAAGAATGTGTGAGAAATAACTCACTCAATCATTGAGTTTTCGGCTAATCTGGATGAAGAACAACCTGCCTTGGGGAGCTTCTACGCAATCCCAGCGCTGCAACTTGCAGCCTCTGCGTCACCCCTTCCAGGCTCAGTGTTCAACCCCAACTAATTCGTTTTGCCTTTGTGGATGTTGAGGAACAACCTCTCGGTGCCACTTTTTGGATCTCGGCCTCTGAAATTGATCCACCAACAATTTCTGAAAACCCTTCCTTCTGCCTCTGCACTCTTATGCAGTCACTGCGTCAACCCCTTCCTTCTGCGCTGGCTAGGCTAGATCACCTTTGCCTCTCTCTGATTGATGCTCCACTAGACTGAGAAAATCTTTTTGTCTGGATGCTATCTCTGCCCCTCACTGCTCAGATCTCTAGCTCAAATTTCTCAGCAAATCGCGCCCCCGAAATTTGGAACTCTTAGATCAATTTAGTGTCTTTGTGTCCCTTTTCAAATGACCCTCAAGCCTTCCTTTTATAATCTTCTCGTTGACAAATCCACGGACTGGATTAGATGTCTAATCGATGGCTAAGATTAAAACATGACTTGATCTTCGTTTTCTAGAAGATTCACACTTAGTTTTATTAATACCCTTTAATTATTTAATTTCCTTAAGTTTAGACTTAGGGTCCCCATTAAAATAATTAATTATTTTAATAAAACATGAATCGAGTGGAATTTCTACAAACAGTTTCTGGGTTCTTTGAAATACAAGTGTCTAAGCCTCCAGACCGAATTTGAGACTTAGCACTATCTGATGCTACAAAAAACAACACTAATAAAATCATAATCCAACCTCCCAATAGTCATTGATCAATTAAATTAACATGAACATGTGTGCCAATTAGTGTCAACAAGTTACAGGTGTGTTTCAAGTTGTGTTCTCCCTAGTAAAGCCCTCTCCATGACAACATAAAAACATAAGGATCAAACTAGGTTGCCTCTTTAAACAACTATAACATTATTAATACTTCATCCAACCATAGGAAAAGGTTTGATCATCAAAGATGTAGTAACCCCTTTCTCTAAATGAACTTTAGGAAAAAGTACATCAATAAGGTTCATCATTAAACACATTTCTACCTAGGTAATAAATGTTGCATTGATAAGTCATATCACCTAAAGAAATTCCACCAAGGCAAAGTGCACTACCACAACACATATCAACCAACCACATAAACACCATAAGAAAAGGGAATGGTAGAAAATTGCAACCCATCCAAACATCAAGTATGTCCCTGCCACATATCCAACACAAGAGGACCATGTAGAACATACCCTCTTAGTGACACCGATAATATAACATCACCATGCAAAAGTCACTAGGAAGTTCCAACAACATCATGAAACATCTACCTCCTAGCACCATTCTATAACCCCTTTGGGGCTAGAACTATTATCCATAAAGAAGATGTAGCACATCCAAGATAAACATGTATACCAAAACCACACCATAATGAGGTAGCATGCTGTAACATCCCTTTCAGAATATTTTGCAGATTTTTACTGGAAATTAATTCAACCATAAAATCACCAGAAGATTGCCATGTAAAAATACCTTCAGAAATTCTGATGAAAAGAGAACCCACCATAAGGTAGGTTCACCTTTCATTAACCAGAATGAACCTGCAAGCTTCAAAATCTGTGTCAAGCTGCAGATTCATAACCCCGAAAACCGATCCTGGGACCTATGGGTTATAGGCCCATTATGTTCCCACTGCGCTACTTCAATGTCTACATATATATTGGAAGCACTCTAAGCCATCTTCAATCCTTCCGCATCATATGTCCGTGTTCCAGCACTTTAATAAAGTGTCTTTGGAGTACATCCAAACCTTAAGATATATTACAAGCATTTAACTACTCTCTAAAGACCTCTCGGTATATAGAAATTTACCCTCGAGACAATAATTTAATTCCTTTCGAAAATACATTATAATGTATTAAAATCTGTTCGCCCCACATATATTCGGACTCTGAGGTTTAATAAACTTTGTTGAATAGACAACGAACCATACCTCTGTTAATCTCCACGTAGCTTCACAATGCGATTGCCCGTAGATCTTCATCTCAATGATAATCGCATCACTTTGAACTATGCTCTTTAGCATCTAATTGCGCTGTGCATTCCTCCTTGGATCCTGCGTCCTCAAGTCCTACTTCTTTAGCATACTCGTTGGTTATAAACTCCCGAAGCATCTAAATCAAAAACCACAACTCACAGAACGTTGTGCTTCGACCCATGTTCGAGTGTAATTTCGAATCTCAGGTTCTAAAGCACTGCTATGTGGCTATGTATCCCATTTCCGCCATGTTTAAACTACAGGTTAATTAACAAAACAAATTTCAATCGCTTAATTGCCAATCTCTGTGAAATGAACTTTTAAATCACAAATATTCTATTGCGTTCGATGGAAAACCTCCATTTGCGTGTGCAACTACGAGAATCGGAATTCTTCGCAACCTCGTCTTCTCTCTTTTAACACGATTTATATTGAACCCTTCACACAGGTTTAAACCGCATTCTCTATTCAACTCTCAATGAAATTTTGTATAGTGGTTTTAACAAATTCAAGATTGATTATGTAGATCGAATCCTCTAGTCCTTTACACAGATTTCCTATCAATTTCAGAAAGGATATTTGAATTGATTAGAACCTCTTCACGCTGTATTAATGTGCATTTAACTCATACACACAGAACATTCAAATGCATTCGGAAACAATAAACTATAAATGAACACAAATCAATACACGCAGATGCACATAAATCCACATTACTCAATTATATACAAAATCGCTTACACACTAAGGCATTTCAGCCTTAACCAGAGTTTCTCATCGACTACATTGTTTTCCTGCACGTACTCCACGCATTACAGACTCCTCTTCTACCATCACACATTATAGACTCTCATTTTTATATAGGAGTTACAAAGATCAAGAAACGGTTACAGAAAACTAATTCTGTTTTAACAAATTGTCCCAAATTTGTGTGACTGTCCACGTGTCCACCTCTTCAGGTTCAGATTTCGAATTTAATTTGAGTTGGTTCGGATGCCCCTGCATCAAATTCAAGCCGTTAGCATTATAAACAATCAACCACAATATTTACGACAAATGGAAAATAGAACATGCAACTCAATAATCACGCAAAAGATCTCAGCCTTATTTTATCAATATAAACTGCTAGTACAAAAACTAGAGATGGCTGAAGCAATGGCCCCAAATAGATCTACAACAATGCTGCAACTGGACTCCAAAACAAATTGGAAATAACTGCAACCTGTGAATCTTGAATGGATCCACCAAGGGAAGAAATGGGTGCTTGCCCACTCTCACTAAATCACCCGATGGTTTCCCTCTTGGGGCTACTATTGAGGTAGAGAATCCAAGTTCTCAAACCTCTCACACAAACAATGATCCAATCCAAGATTTCCCCAAATGACCTCTGCTTCTCCTTTTATAGATCTTATGAATAGATCTCCAACCGTCTAGAAACATTTTATTTTATTATTTTATTATTATTCTAGAAGATTCTCCATGGACTTTATCTTAGTGACTTTTAATTTAATTTTATTTCACTTAAGTCACTTTGGGCCATTTCCTCTAATTAATTATTTTTCCTTTAATTGAATGACTAATTAAAGTCTTTTTTAATTAAGGAAAATGGTAAATCGCCCACGGTATTCTCTTTGGCGATTATAAGTCACTTCTCAGCATCCCATCCTGAAGATCTCCTCATTTTGGTTCTAACGAGGTATTACATTGAGGTGTTCCATCAAATAATCTTCTCGGAATACCACCTCGAACATAATTAATTAATTTAGGCTCCATAATAATGCTAATTTTGAAAGTGGTCGGAATGTGACGGAACGGAGATTGCGTTGATGATGAAATATGCCAAGCAAGTGCGCAAGTGCCATTAGATCTCGTAAAAACTCCTCAAAACTTCCTCGAAACTCCTGATAACACGAACTTGCTCTAATGGCCTAGCCATCCCATATGCCAAGCGAGTGCCATCAGATCCCGTAAAAGCTCCTCAAAACTTCCTCGGAACTCTTGATAACACGAACCTGCTCTAATGCCATGGACATCCCCTGTCCTGGAAATTCACCATGGTTGTACTATGGAGGAAAATAAAAATTGGAACATTGCACATGCTCCATAACCATAAAAAATGCAACGAGTGAGTGATTAACAATACAAGCAGATGTGAGAAGACCACCAAATTAGCAAGCATAATCAACCAACCAAGGAGAAGTGAGATTCCCCTAACCAAAAGACCTTTGTCAAATAAACTGATGCCATGAAGAGGAATGGCTCCATGATGTATCCCCACAAGTCGGTCCACTAGTACAAGTTATCAATTTCCAATCTCCACCAATGTGATAAAACTCACAATGCGAAACCTTGTACAATATGACATGTAACATTCCCAACTGAGTTAATGCTCCTTCGTATTTGGGGAAGGAAAAGCAGGGTTTACTCATTGGACAGCCTTATAATTAAAAACATAGCATTCATGAAGTTTGAATTGCAAGAAAGACATGATAGTCCTGACCCCTAAGGTGAAAGTCCACGGTACTCTGTTTGGCCCCTATAAGTCACTTCTTAGCATCCCATCCTAAAGATCTCCTCATTCTGGTTTTAACGAGGTATTACACTGAGGTGTTCCATCAAATAATCTTCTCGGAATACCACCTCGAACATAATTAATTAATTTAGGCTCCATAATAATGCTACTTTTGGAAGTGGTTAGAATGCGACTCACATTGGCCACTATAAGTCACTTCTCAGCATCCCATACTAAAGATCTCCTCATTCCGGTTCTAACGAGGTATTAAACTGAGGTGTTCTATCAAATAATCTTCTCGGAATACCACCTCGAACATAATTAATTAATTTAGGCTCCATAATAATGCTAATTTTGAAAGTGGTCAGCGTGCGACGGAACGGAAGACAAATTGTGCTGATGATGAAATATGCCAAGCAAGTGCCATCAGATCCTGTAAAAACTCCTCAAAACTTCCTCGGAACCCCTGATAACACGAAACTGCTCTAATGGCTTGGCCATCCCCTGTCCTGGAAATCCACCATGGCTGTACTATGGAGGAAAATAAAAATTGGAACATTACACATGCTCCATAACCATAAAAAATGCAAAGTGAGTGATTAACAATACAAGCAGATGTGAGAAGACTACCAAATTAGCAAGCATAATCAACCAACCAAGGAGAAGTGAGATTCCCCTAACCAAAAGACCTTTGTCAAATAAACTGATGCCATGAAGAGAAATGGCTCAATGATGTATCCCCACAAGTCGATCCACTGGTACAAGGTATCAGTTTCCAATCTCCACCAATGTGATAAAACAAACAATGTGAAACCGTACAATATGACATGTAACATTCCCAACTGAGTTAATGATCCTCCGTATTCAGGGAAGGAAAAGCAGGGTTTACTCATTGGACAGCCTTGTAATTAAAAACATAGCATTCATGAAGATTGAATTTCAAGAAAGACATGATAGTCTTGACTCCTGAGGTGAAAGTCTAAGCAAGATGCAAACCGGAATTAGAGTTTCTATATACTGTCCAAAGTAGTATAATGTCAAACTTATGAAAATCTAAGCTTCCTTCGCTCATCTATTTCTAGTTCTTTCCAGTAGGAATAAAGATCATTATTTGATTGGATTTCAGATAGAACACACTTTCTGTGCTCTTTAATGTGTAAATGCCTCTTATGCACAATGCTCAACTATATCATGAGTCACAAGGTCATTTACTCATTATTGCAATGAAGATGGAGATATTCATATGGTAGCATTTAAAATGACTTTAATTACTGTGCAATTTTATGTTAAAAAGAAGCTAGTTTTGGTTACATAAGACCTGTTTAAGACGCATAAGAAGTGTTTATGGTTACATACCTCTAGATTGAAAATCTGCCAAATAAGGTCTCTAGGAGAGAAAGATAATTGATGGGAAAAGGAAAAATCCGATGTGAGGACAAATGTTGTAGCCTCTAGGATGCTAAAGGGAATATTAAGCAATCAGTGCTGGTAATTAATTTTTGGAAATACATTAGTGTATCCAAAATCTGCAATTTTACTTGTCCTGCCCTTGAAAGAATTGATATTATTTGAGTTCTGAAAAATTACCAGAAAAGTATGCATGAGTTATATTATGCTCTTTCTTCTTTGCTTCTCACCTGGAAGTATATCTGGCTTTGCTCTCCAAGCGTAATTATCATTAATGATTTCCTGCTCTTGCATTTTTAGATTCTGTGATTGTTCATTGGTGGATGCCTATACCAATTATTTTTTTTATTGTCCAGAGAAGTCTTGGCTTTTTAGGTTTTTGTCTACCCTGCCAAGAGGAGTTTTCATACTAACACAAATTTTGCAATGGCCTGTCTTCTTGAAGGCATCTTTCTCTGACATTTCTGTTAATTGTATTGAATTGCAGATTCTGCTGGAAGTTGTTGGAATGTCTTCTTATAACAGTCGAAAGACTCTCAACTTAGGTGGCGAAACCAATGTGCCAGAAAATTTGATACCAAATACAGTAATAAAACGTCACCATTCACCCAACTGGCGAGAAAATGATATGCAAACTTTGTGGCAAACAGGAAAACGTTGCAGGTCAAACTCATCTGTAGTGCAAGAAAATGACACTGCCATATTTCCAGCAACACCTCAAAGGTCACGCATATTTGCACACAAGGATGATTCAAGAAGTTCATCAGTAACATCTCAAAGGCCACACATATCTGCACACAAGGATAAATCAAGTTATTCACCCGTGGAATTGGATAATTTGTTGGGATTAAAAGGATTACAAAACCTTGGTAATACTTGTTATATGAACAGTGCTCTTCAATGTGTGCTCCACATACCTGAGCTAGTCGAGTTTTTTCTTGGAGATTATCAAGAACATATAAATTATGATAATCCTCTTGGATATAAGGTAAGTTTCGATTTTTATTATATTTAGGCCTTTGCTTTACCTGCATTCGTCACTTTTCTGATCTCTTACCACGGAAAATATCACGTTATTTTTATCAAACATGCTATTATACTATGTAATCCATTTCTCTTTAATCTTGTTATAGTAAATTAGGTATTGAAGAAGCCGTAATACAAATCGATATTTTGTTTCTTAGTAAATGGACTTTTTCTATATTTGATTTCTTTGTGAAATATCAGAGATTCCAGGGAAAAACTATGATATATTTTGCATGGGATATTTATCTGTTTGAGGTTTGGTATGGTTTCTCACGGTCTTGTCTTGTCAGGCAGAATGTATATTGTAAATGATGCTTCTCTATGTCAGGTATTTAACTACAGAAAAGAAGAGATTCCTTTGGGATTGTAGTAAAAAGAGGGCACATTGCGGAGAGATTTTGGAGAGCTTTTTTTTTGTATTTGCAGGCTTAAGTTGAGAACTTTGGTATATGTCTTTAAGATGTGACCTTTTAATAAAAATGTGATTACTAGTATGATTGGGTTCTGGGAGAAGTGCCTGCAGCTAATCAGTTTCAATATTTTCACTTGCTTTCAAGTTTAGACCTTGGAGAATGAGCGTAAGCTCTGTTACAAGTATTTAATGTAATTGTCGTGCTGCTCATGTCATTTGTGTCTGTTGCTTGAGTGAGGAGATGCCATCTTTCTGCTTTCTGTTTGAAACATTATATATATATATTTTGGTTGTGATTAATTATGCCAATAGGCATGTCTATTTTTGCGCCGAGAGGCACAATCTACAGCCTAGTATTTGGGCTGAGAGACACAATCTACAGCCAGTATGACCTCGATGTCGGGTATGTCACATTCTCAAAAAATAATAAATTTTACTTTTTCTAATGTCGGCCAAAGCATTAACTTAATCTTGAATTTTATGTAACTTGAATATTTAGATTATATATAGCTTTTTTAACTTATTATTTGGCTGAGATTAACTATTGAAATACAACTATGTATTATTTATATAATTTGAATGGATAGTAAATTATATATGTGAATTTGAATGGATCATAAATTTACTTTTAACAAAAAAATTTATCACATTGAATTTCTAAATTAAGTAAAATTTTAAACATCTTTACTCTTTACTAAAGCCAATACTATTTCCTAAATCAAAGGAAAATAGTTAATCACATTCTCAAAAAATAATAAATTTTACTTTTTCTAATGTCGGCCCTTAATCTTGAATTTTATGTAACTTGAATATTTAGATTATATATAACTTTTTTAACTTATTATTTGGCTGAGATTAACTATTGAAATACAACTATGTATTATTTATATAATTTGAATGGATAGTAAATTATATATGTGAAAACTTATTATTTGGCTGAGATTAACTATTGAAATACAACTATGTATTATTTATATAATTTGAATGGATAGTAAATTATATATGTGAATTTGAATCGATCATAAATTTACCTTTAACAAAAAAATTTACCACATTGAATTTCTAAATTAAGTAAAATTTTAAACATCTTTAGTCTTTACTAAAGCCAATACTATTTCCTAAATCAAAGGAAAATAGTTAATCCAACACAAACAATCAAAATTCAAAATCTTTTAATATTTCTTTTAATTAAATATTTGTAAAATGAATCTTTAAAAAGAAAACCCATATTCTATGGATAAATTAAAATATTTAAAGACATAAATATTTCCCCATCAAAGTTGTAATATTTTAAAATATAAATAAATATAAATATAAATAAACATGAGGTATGGTAAATAAATAAAACCTATTTTTATACTCACTCCAAAGCTATGGTAAATAACTAAAAATATATATAAACTAGATGTATGGCAAATAAGTAAAATTTCTTTTTATATTTATTCCATAAACCTTTTTATATTTAAAAAAACTTAAAAAAGAGGTTTACACAAACAATCAAAATCCAAAATCTTTTAATATTTCTTTTAATTAAATATTTGTAAAATTAATCTTTAAAAAGAGAACCCATATTCTATGGATAAATTAAAATATTTAAAGAAATAAATATTTCCCCATCAAAGTTGTAATATTTTAAAATTTAAATAAATAAAAATACAAATAAACATTAGGTATGGTAAATAAATAAAACCTATTTTTATACTCCCTCCAGAGCTATGGTAAATAAATAAAAATATATATAAATATATAAACTAGATGTATGGTGAATAAATAAAAATTCTTTTTATATTTGCTCCATAAACCTTTTTATATTTAAAAAAACTTAAAAAAGAGGTTTTATTTAGATGAAGCCTATGGGACAAATACCATTGCAAAAATTAATATTGATACCATGGGCCAAATACCATATTTATAAAATAAGTATGGTAAATAAATAAATATAAAAGAGGTATAAAGAGATATGATAAATAAATAAATATAAAATAGGTATAAAAATGTACGGTAAATAAATAAATATAAAAGAGGTATAAAGAGGTAAGATAAATAAATAACAATATGTCAAATAGAATTATAAATAAAAATCTAATTATATAACAAGTCTATGGGCCAAATACCATAGTAAATAAAATAGGTATGGTAAATAAATAAAAATATGGTAAGTAAATAAAACCTCTTTTCATATTCACTCCATAATCTGCTTTATATTTACGAATATTTATGTTCATTAATTTACATAACTAAGAAGAAATAGAGAGAGAGAGAGAGAGTGATAAGGGAGAGATGGAGAGAGAGTGTGTATGTTTAGGGGTCAGATAAAGAGACAAAGATGTATGGAAAGAAGGGGGAGAGAAGGAGAGAGGGAGGGATATAGTAATGTAGTTGGAGAGAGAGAGGGGCGGAAAGAGAGAGAGAAAGAAAGGGAGATGGGGGAAGTGAGAGGATTAGAGAGAGAAAGAGATGGGGGAAGAGAAGAGGATTGGAGGGAAAAGAGAGAGGGAGGTAGGAGGGAAAGGGAGAGAGAGGAAGGATGAGAGAGAGGAGAGTGATGGGGGAAGCGAGAGAGAGAGAGAGAGAGAGATCAGGGAAGAGAGGGAGTTAGGAGAGAGAGAGAGAGAGGAAGGACGAGAGAGAGGAGGAGAGAGGGATCGATAGAGAGATGGACTTGGAGGGGGAGAGATGTAGGAAATAAAAAATATAGAGAGTGAGGAGTGGAGAGAGAGGAGTGACAAGGGAGAGACAGAGAGAGAGCGTGTATGTTTGGGGCTAAGATAAAGAGACAAATAAGGAGAGATGGAGGAGGAGAAGGAGATATACGGAGAGCGAGGGATACAGTAACATAGTTGGTGGGTGAAGAGAGAGAGATGGGAGAGAAAGGGAAAGAGAGGAAGGAAGAGAGAGGATGTGAGAGGGAGAGAGAGAGATGGACTTGGAGGGGGAGGGAGAGGGAGGTAAGAAGAATGACATAGAGATGGAAATGTGGAGATAGAGAGAGAGTGAGTGATAAGGAAGATGGAGAGAGAGGGAAAGAGGACAAAAGGAGGAAAAGAGAGATATTAGTGGAGGAGAGGGAGAGAAGGGGAAGATAGAGATATAGATGGAAGGTGAAGAGAGGGAAGAATAGAGAGATGGGGAGAGGAGGGGACTGACAAAGAGATTGATATTTATGGAGTGCGAGAGTGTGTGTGTTTAGGGGGTGAGATAGAGAGACATAAAATAAGAGATGGAGGGGGATATAGATATGGATGGAGGGTGGTGAGAGGGAAGAATATTTCTCACACTAGATGGATTGATATAAGTGGAGATGGTGATTTATAATCCTATTTGATTATTTGCACTATATGCATCAATTTTAGTGTAGATATTTATTTCTAATGATATTTGATTACTTGCACTAGCTGCATTGATTTCAGTGTAGGTGGTGATTTATAATACAATTTGATTGCTTGCACTGAATTTGTTGATTTCAATTTATATGTCGATTTATAATTATATTTGATTATTTGTACTATATGAATTGATTTCAATGTGGATGATTTCTAATCCTATTTGATTGTTTGCACTAAATGCATTGATTTCAGTTTCGATGGCGATTTCTAATCCTATTTGATTTCTTTGAGTAAATGCATTGATTTCAATGTAAATGTTGGTTTCTAGAGAGCGAGAGAGAGAGAGTGAGTGATAAGGAAGAGGGAGAGAGAGGGAGAGAGGACAAAAGGAGGAAAGAGAGATATTAGCGGGGGAGAGGGAGAGAAGGGGAAGATAGAGATATAGATGGAAGGTGAAGAGAGGGAAGAAGAGAGAGATGGCGAGAGGGGGTGATTGACAAAGAGATTAATATATGTGGAGTGAGAGAGCGTGTGTTTAGGGAGGTGAGATAGAGAGACAAAAAAGAATAGATGGAGGGGGATATAGATATGGATGGAGGGTGGTGAGAGGGAGGAATATTTTTCGCACTAGATGGATTGATATAAGTGGAGATGGTGATTTCTAATCCTATTTGATTATTTGCACTAGATGCATCGATTTTAGTGTAGATATTTATTTCTAATGATATTTGATTACTTGGACTAGATGCATTGATTTCAGTGTAGGTGGTGATTTCTAATACTATTTGATTGCTTGCATTGGATGTGTTGATTTCAATTTAGACGTCGTTTTATAATTATATTTGATTGCTTGCACTAGATACATTGATTTCAATGTAGATTATTTCTAATCCTATTTGATTGTTTGCACTAAATGCATTGATTTCAGTGTAGATGGCAATTTCGAATCCTATTTGATTGCTTTGAGTAAATGCATTGATTTCAGTGTAGACGTTGGTTTCTAATCTTATTTGATTGCTTGCATTAAGTGCATTGATGTCAATGTAAAAGTTATTTTCTAATCTTATTTGATTGCTTGCATTAAATACATTGATTTCAATATATATGTTGATTTATGATTTGATGTAATTAGATATATGATGGTACATTAATTTTAAAGTGATTGGATTAACAATATGCATTGATTTTAGTGTAAGCACAAAAAATTATTGACAATGTACATTGATTTTTGTGTTATAGTAATTTAACCTATTAATATTGGAGAGCAAGAGAGACAAGGTATCATGTTTATTACAATAGCTCGAGCTAAAGATTAAAATGGTTTACGATTTAAATTTTCTTTTTCATATAATCGATATGAAAATATATCAAAACTAACAAGGGTGGCAATAAGAATAGTAGAAGAAAATAGTTTGAGATTGATCACAATGAAGACTATTTGTAACATGATTACATTCTTATTATTTACATTTTCTATCTTTCACTATTATTGTCACTTTGCATTAAAAAAAAATATTTCATCATTTTTCATCATTATAGTTATTAACAAAAGATTTAAATGGTTTACGATTTAAATTTTCTTTTTTCATATAATCGATATGAAAAGATAACAAAACTAACAAGGGTGGCAATAAGAATAGTAGAAGAAAATAGTTTGAGATTGATCACAATGAAGTACTATTTGTAACATGAGTACATTCTTATTATTCACATTTTCTATCTTTCAACTCTATTATTGTCACTTTGCATTCAAAAAAAATATTTCATCATTTTTCATCATTATAGTTATTATCATTGATCACAATGAAGTACTATTTGTAACATGAGTACATTCTTATTATTCACATTTTCTATCTTTCAACTCTATTATTGTCACTTTGCATTCAAAAAAAATATTTCATCATTTTTCATCATTATAGTTATTAACACTATTTATCATTTCAACGAACTGAGATAACTAGGAAAATTTAAAATTAAAATAACCAAGCAAGAAAATTTAGAATTAAAATAACCAAGTTAATCTTAGAAATATTTAGCACATTTAAAATGATTATATTAATATTTGATATATTTACATATTAAGTATAAAATTAATCATATCTTCGATAGATTTTCTTTGGCAGTACATGACTAAAACCAGCCTAGATCCATCTTAACTCCGGATCTATCAAGCACCGAGAGGGATCAAATCTCTCGAGGTGCAAACCTTTCCTCAAGTTTTGCACTAAAAAAAGAGGTTTGCACCTCGAGAGATTTGATTCCTCTCGGCGCTTGATAGATCCAGATGGATCTAGGTTAGTGGAATAGATAACTAAGAAAATTTAAAATTAAAATAACCAAGCAAGAAAATTTAAAATTAAAATAACCAAGTAAGAAAATTTAAAATTAAATAACCAAGTTAATCTCAGAAATATTTAGCATATTTAAAATGATTATATTAATATTTGATATATTTACATATTATGTATAAAATTAATCATATCTTCGATAGATTTTCCTTGGCAGTACACGACTAAAACCAGTCTAGATCCATCTTAACTCCGGATTTATCAAGGGCCGAGAGGGATCAAATCTCTCGAGTTGCAAACCTTTCCAAGTTTTGCACTAAAAAAAGTGGTTTGCACCTCGAGAGATTTGATTCCTCTCAGCACTTGATAGATCCAGAATTAAGATGGATCTAGGTTAGTGGAATAGGGCAATCTAGACTCTTAATTTAATTATCAATAATTATTAGGTAGATGGTAGGTATTTAACTTCCATAGAATATTTATAATAATTACACAAATCAAAAGTTGAGATGCCTTTTTTGCTATTTGGTCCATGGAATTGTAACAAAATCTATTTATAATTTAGATCCGGAGTTCTCGACGCTTGATAGATCTAGAGTTAAGATGGATCTAGGCTGGTGGAATAAGGCAATCCAGACTTTTAATTTAATTATCAATAATTATTAGGTAGATGGTAGGTATTTAACTTCCATAGAATATTTATAGTAATTACACAAATCAAAAGTTGAGATGCCTTTTTTGCTCTTTGGTCCATGGAATTGTAACAAAATCTATTTATAATTTAGATTCGGAGTTAAGATGGATCTAGGCTGGTGGAATAGGGCAATCCAAACTTTTAATTTAACTATCAATAATTATTAAGTAGATGGTAGGTATTTAACTTCCATAGAATATTTATAGTAATTACACAAATCAAAAGTTGAGATGCCTTTTTTGCTCTTTGGCCCATGAAATTGTAACAAAATCTATTTATAATTTAATTAATTTTATGATATTTTGCCACATTAAATGCTTTGATGCTAATTATAGATTGATGCCTATAGGCATCTACATGACTTTTGGCATTTAGATTTTATGGATTTCTTTATTTTCCTACCTAAGAGAAAATCTAATATATATTTTCAGCAGTATTTTACAATGTTTTATTAGAAAATTCATTATTTTGCCCTGTTATATTTGTGCAGGGAAATTTAGCAACAGCATTTGGTGATTTATTAAGGGAAGCCTGGAGTCCTGGATTAAACTTTGCACCAGATTCATTTAAACAGACATTTGGTGTTTTAAAACCTGACTTTGCAGGTTATCGTCAAGAGGATGCACAAGTTAGTCAGCTTGCCCTGACAATAATAGTAGTTTCCAATCTTAGGCTAAGTTGGTCCGCTTGCCCCAGTAGTAGAATAGCAGTTTGTAATCTTAACCGAAGGTGTTTTGGTTGTTTAAAAAACATGCCTACGTCACTTTCATTAACATGATTTGCAAGTTAGTGAGTTTACCCCAATAGTAAAAATAATTTCTTCTGGTGTTAAGATAGGTGGTTTGTCGGTTAGCTTTATAAATTTGAGATTATGACAAATTATGTATTTAGGATTGATATGGTTTTTGAGCTGTTGCTGCAAATTTATAATATATTCAGGATTGTTCTGGTTTTGCATTTATGTTTCTTTTGTTCTTTTTTGTGTCATCTGTTCAGGAGTTCCTAATTGTATTGTTGGATGGGCTTCATGAAGATCTAAATCGCGTGAAAAACAAGCCTTACACACAGATTGATGATGACAATGAATGCTCAGATGAGATATTAGCAGATAAATATCATGCAATCCATAAAGAATGGGAAGATTCCATCATTCAGGATCTGTTTGGAGTTACTTTCTGATCTTCCCCTGATTATTTCCGTGGTTTACTATATGGCATTTGTTGTTTTTGTTCCTTTTATTTCTTTTAAGCAAAACTAAAGTTTTCGGCATTTGTTGTTGTTGTTCCTTCTATTTCTTTTAAGCAAAACTAAAGTTTTCCAAGTTGGATGCATGGGAAGTTGAATTCGGTCTATTGCAGGGACAATATAGGGAAACATTATTGTGCACTACTTGTGGTAAAGTCAAAAGGAAATTTGATTCTTTCACGCATCTACTAGTTACATTTCCCAAAACTCTAAAAACGAGAGTTACAGTATTTAGCAGTGATGGCATTGAAAGGCCTGCACAACATACAATAACTGTGAATCAGGACGGAACATACCAGGACATAGTTAATGCTCTAAGCTATCTATGCTCCATAAGGGCCGATGAGAAGCTTTTGCTTGCAGAGGTAAAGACAGTAACTAGTTTATGATCTATGTTAGAGCTTATTTTTTATCTATGTTTTTGATGGTACACAATTTGTTGATTTTCTATAAAGTGTAAACCATTGTTGAAATTGTTTGCAGATTTCCAACTGTCAAATTGTTCGGTATCTGGAGAAGCCGTCTGATCCCTTCTCCAGTACTGCAGATAATGTCGTCCTGGTAGCATATAGGCTTCCAGTTGTTCAAGAGAAATTGCCATTGATAGTGTTGCATCATCAGATTCAGAGTGAGGAAGTGTAAGACTCTGGATTTATTTCTGTACTTAACTCTTTGGGGTAATAGTTTACTCCGATTGTTTCATGTGTGAGAGTGAACACATTATCTGCTAAAGAATCTCTGTTTCACAATGTTTCATTTACCTGTATGAACTCGGCAGGTTGGTAGTTTGATTGGTAAATGTGGTGGCTTTTTGCATATAAATTGTCAACCATTCATGGAGAAGGTGTTTGTGGTTGAGAATATTTTCAATTACTTTTAACTTTTAACTTTTCAGTGATTTCTTCCTAGGGTGTATATAATTTTATTGTCTAGTGAATGCATTTCGGTAATGTGATTATTAAATTTTAATGTTTTGCTGACCATAAGTTCCTGCACATCTGTTATTTCAGTCGCAAACTTGCACCTCTAGTAGCATACTTAGGGCACAGGACTCAGACAGGAGCTGATGTGCAAGAAGTTGTCCGTACTTTGCTTGCTCCCATATTGAGAACTCAAATTCAAGAAAACGAGGATGGTGATGTAGACATGGATTTTAATGAAACTAGTATCTCTACAGAAGAGGAAAGCTCATTTCTACTATATTTAGCAGATGAAAATGGCAACAAGACACAGACAATACTAAAAGAGGATGAGCCGATTCCAGTTTTAGATTCAAGTGAAAGACTACAAGTTATAGTGGAGTGGACCGAAGGACAGCTGAAAAGATATGAAACAGAGTGTCTTAGGAATTTACCAATAGCTAAAAGGCAGAGTGAGAATAAGATTAAAAACGAGGAGCTAAATCTGTATACGATGTTGGAGTCTACGTTCAAGGAAAGAGTGTTATCCCTTAATGAGGCTTGGTTAGTGGAATCATTCTTATATTTGGAATTTTCTTATTGCCCATCTGCGCCTGTGATTCGCACTTCATTCTTTGGGATATTGGAAGTTCTTGAAATGCACTTTTGATTTTGATTATTTTGCAACTCGAATCTGTTTTTCTTTTCTAAGTTTCCTTTCTAACTCTGCGGCTTCTTTTTTTTCCGCCTTTATTTTTCATACAGGTATTGTCCTCAGTGCAAGGAATTTAGGCTTGCCATACAAAAGCAAGATATCTGGAGATTACCTGAGATTTTAATTGTATTTTTAGTAAGGTTTCACAATGATGAATACCAAACATATCAGGTGAAGACATTTGTTGACTTCCCAATTGATGGCTTTGACCTGTCGAAATTCGTTGGTAACAAGAATGATACGAAGGGCCATATTTATAAGCTTTTCGCTATAACCAACCATAGCGGTGGTCTGAACTCTGGACATTATACAGCCATTGTGAATGTAAGGATTCATTGCTGATCAGTGTGGACATGCTGTGGAACTTGTTGCATTTATTTTAATTCCTTGTCTTATGTGCAATTTGAATTGCTCTGTTTTCTGTGCAGGTTCGAGATCGCTGGTACAATTTCAATGACTCGACTGTTACTTCCATTGGAGAGGAAGGTATAAAGACAGCTAAAGCTTACCTGCTTTTTTACAGACGAGTCAACCCTGAAGATAACTTTACACACGGAAAATAAGCCCCCGCTTTCACAATATTTGGTCGTGATCTCAGCGTGCTTATTGGTTTGGATGGTGAAATCATACACGAATTTGTTGGAATATGCGATCAATATTTTTACTCCTCTGTAACACGTGAGGTCTTATGAGTTCTTGGCTTTTGGGCCAACGATGTAAAAAGCCTATAAGGTTTTATTTATCCTGCGAAATTCCCATTGCAGATAAGCCGAAAGCGTCTTCGTAGAGATGTTGTCCAGGTGAAACATTTGTAACTACTTGCCCAAATTTTTTAGAAAACAAAATCTTGAAGCAATTTTCTCAAATTTCATGGTATGCTTATGATAATGTCGTTGCTAAATGCTACTATCTGGGTTAAAAAAGAATGATAAATTATCATAAATTTATATTCGTTGAAATTTTAATGTTTACCGGATTAAAAATAGTCTATGGAATTAAAATACTCATATATTTTTAAATTTTGGAGTTTCATATATATTTAAAAAACATCTTGAATGCAGCTAGGGCTATCTTACCAAAACCAGCGATATTGTTTGTAATAGCTCAAATTTGCCTTTAAGAAATTAGATTGTTCTTATAAGTTTGTAAATAGTTGGAACTTGGTAAGCAATAATGTATTTAGGCAGGTGATTGGGTTATTGATGATAACAATTAATTTAATTGATACTTTGTTTTCAATTTTATGATCAACATTCAAATGATAATATAATTTTTTAACCATAGTCTTAATACACCAAAGGTATCGAAGCACTGAAAAGATCCTCTCGTCAATATATGTCTATGAATTTAGATAAAAAAGGGCAAAGGTGCAAGAATACACCAAAGGTATCGAAGCACTGAAAAGATCCTCTCGTCAAAATATGTCTATGAATTTAGATAAAAATGGGCAAGTAATTGTGGAATTTAAGCCACGTAATAAGGGATTTTGTTTGGTGAATACATAGTCTCATAACTCTATTAAATACTTTTCTTCTTGTGTGGTGAGTTACACATATTCATCCTCTAATGAGGGATTTTGTTTGGTGAATACATAGTCTTGATAACTCTATTAAATACTTTTCTTTTGTGTGGTAAGTTACACATATTCATCCCCTAACCCAAATGTTCAGTGCCATGTATATCCATCCAATAATTAAAACAGTCCAATAATTAAAACACAAATTGCCATAAGTTTTCACATGCCATATCTATGCAATGCTATGACTACATTGTATCCATTATTCCATCATGGAAAGTGATTTATCGAGAAAAAAAAAATTCTTATGGAGAACCATTTAAAGCATATTCCATCATGGAAAGTAACTTTTTGAGGAAAAAATAAATAAATCAATTAGATCGTTCTTATAAAGTTTGTAAATAGTTGGAACTTGGTAAGCAATAATGTATTTAGGTAGGTGATTGGGCTGCTGATGATAACAATTAATTTAGTTGATACTTTTTGTTTTCAATTTTATGATCAGTTTTCTGATTATAAAGCAACATTCAAATGATAATATAATTTTTTAACCATATATATATATATATATATATATATATATATATATATATATATATATATATATATATATATATATATATATATATATATATATATATATATACGAAAGGTGTGCTTGCCCCTAAAGGTGCAAGAATACACCGAAGGTATAGAAGAACTGAAAATATCCTCTTGCCAATATATGTCTATGAATTTAGATAAAAATGGGCAAGTAATTGTGGGATTTAAGCCACATAATGAGGGATTTTGTTTGGTGAATACATAGTCTCGATAACTCTATTAAATATTTTTCTTCTGTGTGGTGAGTTACAGATATTCATCCCCTAGCCCAAATGTTCAGTGCCATGTATATCCATCCAATAATTAAAACACAAATTGCCATAAGTTGTCACATACCATATCTATGCAATGCTATGACTGCATTGTATCCATTATTCCATCATGGAAAGTAATTTATCGAGGAAAAAAATTCTCATGGAGAACCATTCAAAGCATATTTCATCATGGAAAGTAACTTTTCGAGGAAAAAATAAATAAATCTCATGTATCCATTATTCCATCATGGAAAATAATTTATCGAGAACTTTTTTTTTCTCATGTAGAACCATTCAAAGCATATTCCATCATGGAAAGTAACTTTTTGAGGAAAAAATAAATAAATCTCATGTATCCATTATTCCATCATGGAAAGTAATTTATCGAGATTTTTTTTTTTCATGGAGAATTATTCAAAGCATATTCGATTATGGAAAGTAACTTTTTGAGGAAAAAATAAATAAATCTCATGGAGAACCATTCAGAGCATGTTCCTTTTTATACAAATAAATTAATAGTTCTTTGGAATTTTTGGAATTTTGTTATCTATGTGACTGCGATGGTTCATCCTAATGGAAACATCCTAATGGAAATGAAAAAGTTACATTATGGTGTATTTGACGATGCATCTTTTGTAATAATAAAAATAATAAGTGTTCAAAATTCCAGAAATAACGAATAGTTTTTATTTAATTTTCTTTTTGCAAATTAACTTTTATTTTAATTTTTTTGGAACAACTCCAAAATACAAAATTACAAATTTCAAGAATTACATTACCTGAGTAGAAGTAAGTTGTGTCCTCTCTATTTCACTCCCTTACTTATGCCTTGCTTATTTGGGAGATATCCAATAAATAAATGACATGTAGAATTTAAAAAAGAAATTCACAACGAACAAACCATATGGATTTTGATGTAATGAACATAAGGCAACAAAGCTTGACAAGTCAGTTTAGTTTGGTGTAGGACAGAAATTGACAAGTCGGTTGCCCCTGTTATAACAATATATATTTTTAATATATATTTTTAAAAATAACACAAACAACTGTTGTTTTAAAAAATATTTGTAGATATAATTTTTAATCATTTTTAAAATATAAATTTGTACAATAAAATAAAAAGAATATTTACTTATATATTAAAGTATAATATTTTAAATATTTACATTCTTTTTATGTTATTAAAGTATAATATTTTAAATGTCTAAATTTTCTCTATCTACCATAATTTCATCGCATCTCCTAAAATTATTGGAAATTATATTAAAAAAAATAATATAACTATATTACTTTCAACGGCCCTACGGAGGATTCATTACCTGACATTCCACAAAGCACTGACATTCATGGGGGCAATTATTTCTTTAGTGACATCAGGATTGCAGAGGCATTCTAAATATAAGCTCAATATATAATGATATATTTTCTTTATTTACATATTAAAAATGTTTTTTCTGTTTTGAAATAATTGTTAGACTAAAAAAGAATGCATTTCATTGAGAACTATAAAATTTCGGAGAGCAGTTTACACCTATAAGAAATGGAATAGAGATAAAATGCCCAACAAAAAGTGATGATTAAAAAATAAATCTTAAAAGAAAATTATAACACAATGGTTAACTAAAATTACAAAACCTTCATACCAAAGAAACATAATCAGTAGCACCATAATCAGTGGAATACACAAAAGTATCATTGCAACAATAATCAATGAAATAGACAATCAGGCAAAGAGAAAATGACTACAAGACACAAAACATCATCTTGAACAGAAATGCAACCTTATTAAAAATGTGTCTATCATAAAACTGCTAGGAGAACTTCTTTAAAATTAGGAGTCACTCATTTACCTTGTGCATATTTGAAACAGTGAAAACAAAATATAAAAAACATGATCCCGAGTAAAACACCAATTCTAGCTCAAATTACTAACTTGTATAAGATTGCCATGTGAAAAGTCTGAAACTTTGAGATGCCCCAACAATCTCTCCAGCTCTCTTTTCCCCCTCTTTCAACCCTCATTAATAAATCCAAAATTGCTGGCCTTCCTCGCAACATTTGTGCATTCCTATTTACATGGACTTGCATGTTTACATATGGCTCAACAGAAATTTCACCATGAACTGCTTACAGTTGCTTAAATTGCATGCGTACCAGACCAGGTTCTATCTAGTGCCTTTGAAAATAATGTGGCCCAATGACTGAGACATCCCACTGCTGCACTGACATGCATGTCCACTCCTGAGATAGCTCTCTAACTAGATTGTGTTCAATTTCACCATGAGAGAGTGCTTTGTGGTCATGATTATATTCAAGTTTTCTTGGGCTTGGATAAGTTAAAAACTCAAAAAAAAAATGACGGAGCATGGACAATGAGCAGCTCCAACCAATAATGAAAAACAAAAGTAACGCTAGTTGTTTCGACTAGGTGAGAAGTGTGGAGGACCCCATGGAATCCAATGAAACAAGTATTACAGAAATATCAGCATATCACGGACAGATGTCGTTGGTGTGAACTGATACAAATTTCGTCGTTGGTGTAAATTGAGACCAATGTCATTCAATAGGCAAAAAGTAGACGATATCCTCATGTGAACTGCAAAAAGGTAGACGATATCCTCATGTGAACTGTTCCAAAAAAACACCTTCGGTGTAAATATTTGCATCTAAAGATGTCATTTTGGTCTTCGAATTTGAAAATTTTGGCGGCTATAGAACTCGTTCGGTTAAACGCCAGGCATCTTGCAATACATGGTTTAAAGATTGAATTTGTTTTAGTTGCAGAGACCGATGGATTTGCGGGACCTGCCTGACGGTTATTAGCTATAAGACCTGCTCTTCCCATTAGGTTGGGCCCTGGCATGAGTTTTCGAGCTATTTGCATGAAATCCAAATGAAATGCTGAGAAAAAATGTTGGTGGGTGGCGCAAAAGTTGTTGTAATATGAAAAATCTCAAGAATATTTTATTTTATTTCTACAATAAATTTTTGAGGGATATGGTATTCACTATGGTTTAGTTTGACAAAATAATGCAGAGGGCGCTTTCCGATCAGTTAATATTTTACTTTTACAGCAGTTTGTTCAATTTCCTTTCAGAAATCAATAATGTCGAATTTGCATGTAAATGTGAACATTCCCATGGCATATGATTGATGGTGTTCGAACAAACAACGATAATTTTTTAGCTTCACAGTAAATGTTTGTTGAAGTTTGAGGTTGTTAAAGGAGTTTGCCTCCGAAATTAAAATTCTCTTAAATTTTCACGGCTAAAATTTACTTTTAGTCAAGTTTCACGGGACAGATGTCCTTGGCGTAAACTGTGGCAGATGTCATTGGTGTAAATTGGGACATATGTCATTCAATAAGTAAAAGGGTGGATGATACCCTAGGTAAACTTTTTCAAAAGAAACATCTTTGGTGTAAAAATAGTTAATTTATTTTTAAACTTATTGCTAAGTTGAATAACCAATTATTATGAGTATCAAATTAGTGTAGAAGATTTTTGTTTGTAAGACAAAAGATGCTTATTTTCAATGGCAATAATAATAAAATAGTTAATTTATTTTTAAACTTATTGCTAAGTTGAATAACAAATTATTATGAGTATCAAATTAGTGTAGAAGATTTTTGTTTGTGAGACAAAAGATGCTTATTTTCAACGGTTCTATTGTTAGACTGCTAAGTCTATTTATTCTTCTAGATTTGAATTTTTATGATCTCTTAAAAAATACACACACTCTTAACTATTAGAACTAATCAATCACTACATATTAAAAAATAATTTGTAAATACAAAATATATATATATATATATTAAATTTTTTAAATAATTGACTATAAAAGTGCTTACAAATAAAAAATATATATCAATTTCCCTAATAAAGTTTTATTTTACTCTCTTAAATGACAACTATTAAAAATGTTTATGAATACAAATTACATATTGTTTTATAGATGGAATTTGGTTGTATAATAAATAGATCATTTTAATATATATATATATATATATATATATATATAAAATGAATGTTTAAAATTAATTAATTTTTCTTAACAATGGACTCTTTATATGATAATTACAATGATTAAATATATAATTAAGAGAATGTGAAAATTGTTAGAGTTGGATTATTATATTATTTGTTATCTATTTTAGTGTGGAAAAAATTGGAAAAATCAACTTTTTAAAGTTATTTTAATAGTAGGTTTTAGTTTGGAAAATTAGGGTTTGAAAGTTTTTGATGTCATTTTGAGGAAACACAATTTGGGATTTGGGGTCAACACTTTTGGCTTTAGCATAGATCCTTTGATGCTAATATACATAGACCTTTCCAATGATGCAAAAATTACACATACCAAGATTATTTCCCTCATAATTTGAGACCTATTGTGTTGATTTCCATTGTATAAAATGATGCAATGACACTCCTTGCTACTTAGACTTTCAAGAAGATTCTGGGTGGTCTAATACTTTAACTTTAATTGAGGGTTGAGTAAGTAAAATACCTACCTCTAGATGGGTATTGGGTAATGTCAAATACTGAGTTGTTAGGAGGAGAGAAGGTTCGAGAAGAGGGGGTTCCATTTTATGTCATATTTATGAGCATAATGCAATTAGGAATGAAAATTTAGAGAGTATAATAGAGGGCTATATTTTATGTCGTATTTATGAGCATAATGCAATTAAGAATGAAAATTTAGAGAGTAGAATATAGGGCTATAAGATTCTACAATAGTCTTGTAATCTTAGGTTCGAGGAGAGGGGGTTCCATTTTATGTCGTATTGATGAGCATAATGCAATTAAGAATGAAAATTTAGAGAGTAGAATAGAGGGCTATAATATTCTAAAAATCCATTTTATGTCATATTTATGAGCATAATGCAATTAGGAATGGAAATTTAGAGAGTAGAATAGAGGGCTATATTTTATGTCGTATTTATGAGCATAATTCAATTAAGAATGAAAATTTAGAGAGTAGAATATAGGGCTATAAGATTCTACAATAGTCTTGTAATCTTAGGTTCGAGGAGAGGGTGTTCCATTTTATGTCGTATTTATGAGCATAATGCAATTAAGAATGAAAAATTAGAGAGTAGAATAGAGGGCTATAATATTCTACAATAGTCTTGTAATCTTACAAACCACAATCTTAGAGAATACATGTGTTTTTATATTTGCTTATTTTCATATTAGAGAAAAGAGAAAGTAACCACCTAGCTATGTTTCTCCTCTCACAATTTCCAAAAATAAAGATTTCAATATTTTATAAGATTAATTGTGATGAACTTTAATTTTTAAATTTTTTATAATTTAGAAGGTATAATTTGAAAATGATTAAATTAGTAATCAAGTTAAGAAACAAAGCCAAATTCAAAATCTCGTATATTTAAAAAGAAAAAATAAAATATTTAAAATAAATAAAATAAAAAAATATAATAAATTGATAAATATATAAATAATAACATTATAAGGAGAAAAACTTAAATATTTAAAATAAAATAAAATAAAATATTACAATAAATTGATAAATAAATAAAATTAAATAGCAATAATTCCAAATTTTATTAGAAAAGAAGTAATTGAAATAAAAAAAATTAAATAAAAAAATTTCTAAATTTTATTAGAAGAAAGGTAATTTAAATAATAAAATTAAATAAAAAAAATTCAAACTTTATTAGAAAAGAAAAATAATTTAAATAAAAAAAAATCAAACTTTATTAGAAAAGAAGTAATAAAGCAACTTAAATATTTAGTGAGTGCTTTATATTTACAAATGAAAAAGTAACACTGTTACTCTTTCTTCCAAATCTCATGCCATACTTAACAAAAGTTGTGTCCAACACAATAAAAATGCTTCATGTAATAGGATTCTACAAGTAGTAGTTAGGGTTTCATGTATTAGGATTCCACAAGTAGTAGTTAGGGTTTCATGTATTAGGATTCCACTAAGTAGTAGTTAGGCATCCAAAAATAGTTAATTTATAATAGTTTGGACTAATAGTTCCTTAGATTAGGAAATTTTCTTTGACTTTGCATGAGGTCGTGGTGGCAAGGGTAATTTTCTAATTTTGATTGGTAATATAATTAATTAATAGAAACATTATTTTATAAGTTATTATAAAATCTACTTATAAAATAAATATTATAAAATTATTTTAGTTATAAATTAAATATATATATGTTTTTATTCATTAATTTAAATAATAAAAAATTAAAATTAAATAATATATAAAATAAATTAAAATAATTAATATATAAAATAAAATGGAGTGTTGGTGATGGCGGATAAACCTTAGTGTTACAGGAACCCTAGCAATATCACGAAGGTCACAGGAGCGAAGTATCTTGCCATGAAATGGTGGTTTGTATCTAGGGCAGTGGTATATGGTCAGTTTTATATGCATTAATCTTGTTGTCGCGGTGTTTGAAGAACTCATGGTACTCGCAATAGTGGGTAGCATATTGTTTTTCATTTCTTACAACTCCTTGCTACTTGTCGACACAAGGAACGCTTGACCACATGAGAGATTGTTTCTATATGCAATGGTCATGATTTATGCAGGTGCTCAGCTCGGGTTATACCAATAGACCCGATCGACTGATAGAGGGGCATTATCATAACTCTGGATAGATTTCTGGACCCCAACATACAGTGCACAGTTGAAATTACTAAGCCACACCTCGAAACAGGGAAGGTTTGACGCGGAAAGGTTTTATCAGACTCGGAACAGGGGTAAACTCTTGCCTTGTGAAGATGAATGATGATGAGGTGGGCTACACATCGGATCATTTAGACCCATCTCAAATTTGGGCCGGTTTAACCCCTCAACGGACTAGTGCGTCGTCTCATGAGGTTGACCTCGCTGGAAAGTAACATGTGGACATGGAGATTAGGGAGTCTTCACTGCCACCATTCACCTTGGAGACACTGCACTTGGTATCAGAGGTAGTTTGTTCGGAACCCTTTTTGGCAGCACTGGCTTCCCTGACATATTCTATTCCTTCGCCGTCGGTCCTCAGGCTGTGGGAGCACCAAGCAAAAATCACGCCGGATGTTTTGGGTCCGATATCAGAAGGACTAGGTGTTAGCATCAGACAAAAGGAAGGGTCATTTGGATTTGAGCATCTAGGTATCAAGCACGGTGAGCAACACCTTTCACTTGCTATCGGACATGAGGAAGCTCCCTTTGTTGCAGCATCAAGATGCTTTGAGGGCATCAAACACTTGATCCCACCTGCAGAGGAGGTTAAATCATCTGATTTGGATGATAATCCTGAAGCAAAAGGCAACGAACGCGACAAAACCACTCTAAGGACTGAAAAAAAGAAGCACAGGTGCACGAAAAGTAGAGAGTTAAAAAGGGATTTGGTCTTTGAGGAAGGCATCAGAATGGATAAAATGGAGCACACCTCACAGACAGTGCTAGTTGGGTGAGTTCGAGGAAGGAAATACTCCTCGGCCAGGCTCAAAATCTGGACAGCGAAAATATGGGGGAAAATTCTAGAACATCTTCCGCGGGTCCTCACGATGAACAGGGGATGGTTCGCCCTAATATTCCCCCACCCAGACATGGCCAACTGGGTGCTCACTAAATATTGGCATATAGAAATGACCCCTATGCTTATGAAGATATGGACACTCCTATTCGATCCCGAAAAGTATAAGATGGGTGCAAGCCTAATTTGGGTCAGACTGCCGGGGTTACCATTGCAATTCTGGATTGAAGAGGCTCTCTGGTTTATTAGAGAGGATATGGGGATTTATTTGGACCACAATAGGTCCTACCTTGAGACTGGTAATATATCAGTGGCCCAGATTCTCGTCCACCTGGATACAAGGGAGGGCCTTGTGGAGACATACAATCTACACTACAAATACATCGCGCGATGCCAAATCCCGAATTACGAAGGTGTCTCGTTTAGGTGTAGACGCTGTCATGAATTCAGACACCTGTACAAGGAGTGATCACTCATTAATGATTCCACCATTGAACCAACAAATATACTGGTGCATGTGGGGACACAAACAGGAGAAAAGGTTAAGGCACAAGCAACGACTCCAGTCGAACCAACGATGCAGACCATATCGGGAAGCTCCTCGGTTCATCTTGCACGCTAAGATGCACATGTATGCAATGTACAATCCCTAGAGGAGAATAATTCTTCGACCCCAAGTACACCTCTTGCTACTTCCCTTGCTCTCAATTCTAATTTTAATCGTATTATATCCCCTGTAAATTCTATTGTTACTTCTAAAATTGATTTAGTCAGATGTAATCTAGATCTCCTTATCTATCCTGTTGCAACTGCCCCTCCCTCTGTCTCTCGGCCCAACCCACTTACCCTTGTTGGTGAGTCTTCTTCCCCTTCCATCTCGGAATCCTTGGGTCAATATGCTGGCCACCGTTATAATCTTAGAACTGCTTCCAGGGTTGTATCCTCTCAAAAATTTGGTCTCGAGGTTGATATCGGCGAGTCTCAGCCCAAGGCGGCTCGGGGTAGACCATCCTCTCTTACCAAGACGATCAGAAGGGCTGGTATGGAGGTTGCTGCTGGGAAAAAAACATCTATATATTGGGTTCTTAGAGCAAAGAACACCTGAGGCATTGGTGATCCATGATCTGCCTATCTCTCAACTGCAGAGATTTGGCCAGTCCTGACAAAAAACTAGCCCTTAAGGGACTATTAGCCCTTGAGCGTGTGGACACACTACTCCTTCAGAAAACGTTGGGTGAAGGAGATTGCATTGCCAATTTACTGTCCTCATTTCTCCCTGAATGGATTTTTCAGACCCTGGATGTAAGGGGGAGATCTGGAGGTTGTGCTATGGGGTTCAACAATAGAACCATTTAGGTGAAAAATTGGTGGGGCAGGGAAGGTATTATGGGAGTTGACATATCCATATGAGGCACTGAACAACCCATATGTTTGATTAATGTTTATGGCCCCTGCCAAAACAGAGAGGATTTCTGGGATAAGTGGATGAACAACTCCATTATGAAGGGAGACCACATTATCTTGGAAGGGGATCTTAATTTCTCCATAGGCCTGGCAAAATCCTAGGGGCCATGTGCTATCCCTGACCCCAAATCTGCTTTTTTTGAACGATTTATTGATGAGGTTGATCTTTTGGATATTGTTATGCCAAAGAAGCTCCCTACTTGGAGGAACAAGAGAACTGGGGAGGTTGCACTAGCTAAAAGATTAGACCGTTTCCTAATCAAGGCCAACCTGGCTGACAAATTTTAAATCCAGGCAATGGGTGGGGGTGGGTGGCTCCTCGGACCACTCCCCCATCTATCTTGAAATACAGATGGGAGACCACAAGCCTCACACCCATTTCAAATTCAATTCTAGCTGGCTGGAGGAGCCTGGGTTCCATAGTTGGGTAAAAAGAAATTGGATACACTGTGACCAAAGGCCAGATATGGATCTGGAATAGGTTCTTTTCAAAAATTTGTTTAATCTTAAGTCCCTCACCATTATATGGGCCAGAGGGAAGATAAATCTAGATGAGGAGACATTAATGAATATAGAGACTAAACTTGGGAACACGACGGGTTCAGACGGTCTTGGATTCTTGTCCTCTGAAACCAAGGATAAGCTCATACTTCTGGAAATGGAGAAATCTAAACTACTAAGGAAATAGGAGGAAGAGTGGAGGCTCAAAAGCAGGGCCATTTGGCTCCAAGCTGGAGATGATAATACAAATTATTTTCAACAATGTGCTGAAGGAAGAAGGATCATAAACACCATATGGGAACTTAAGGATCAAAATGGTAGGGTGGAAAAGAACTATTCACAACTAGAGGATATGGGGACTATACACTTCTCCAATCTATATAGGGATCCCAGGGTTGCAAATATTTCAGAGATTCTTCATATTTCCAGGTCGATGCACAAATTTGTGGAGGATGATGACACAGATGATCTTAATGTGCCGGTCACCTTGGGGGAAGTGGAAGGGGTTTTGAAATGGCTTAAGAAGAAAAAGAGCCCTGGGCCTAATGGTTGGCCCATTGAATTCTATCTCACCTTCTTTGACTTCATGGGGAAGGATCTTCTCCAAGTTATTGAAGCTAGTCGAACCTCCGGTCAAGTCTATGATGGTTTCAATGCTACATTCATCGCTCTCATTCCCAAGACCGAAAAACCCCTATCCTACAATGACTACTGTCCTATATCCCTCTGCTATTGTATTTACAATATTATCTCCAAGATAATTGCAAACCGTATCAAGCCTATTCTATCTCAACATATTGCCAAGGAACAATTTGCCTTCCTTAATCAGAGACAAAATCACGAAGCGATAGGTACTGCACATGAAGTCCTGCATTCCATCAAGCTCAAGAGTCTCAGGAGAAACATTCTCAAAATTGATTTAGCTAAGGAATTTGATTGCACCAATAGGAGTTACTTGCAACTCATCTTTATTCACATTGGCTTCCCCCACTCTTTCACTAATTGGATAATGGGATGTATTACTAATGCATATTTCAACATACTTATCAATGGAGCAAAATCTAATTTCTTCCATGCAGGTAGAGGACTTCGGCAAGCTTGCCGACTCTCCCCTTTGCTATTTTTATTAATTATGGAAGGGCTTTCAATCCTTCTGGAAAAATAAAAAGTAGAAGGATCCATTAAAGGAGTAAAATCATCTGATTTCACTTAACTGACTCATCTACTATTTGTGGATAATGTCATATTTATTGACAGTACATGCCATGATTACAACAACTTCCTGAATATACTGAATATTTTCTGCAAAGCTACAGGTATGAACCCCAATCATAGTAAATTTAATATTATTATGGTTCATTTTTCAGTTATTGAATGCAGACATGCCCTTGGACTCTTTCATTTTGAGCGTAAGGAATTGGTGGATGGTATCAAATACCTTGTCTTTCACTTGAAACCAAATGAATACCGCATAAATGATAGGAACTGGCTAATTGCAAAAGTGGAAATAAGAGTCAACATCTGGCAGCAGAGATGGATCTCCAAAGCAGGGATACTTGTTCTAATAAAATATGTTTTGGAAGCAATCCTGGTGTATCGGATGGCACTGGCTTGGATCCCCAAAGGTGTGATAGCCAGGATATTGCAAATTTTCCAAAGGTTCATTTGGAGGGATAAGTAGGATGGAAGGAATTATGCTTGGATTACTTGGAAGAGGATTGTAAAACCAAAAGGATGCGGGGATGGGGGCTTAAAGACCTCACCCTTTTTGCCACAGCTTTGGCTGCCAAAATGGGATGGCACCTAATTACTGCCAGGATTTTGTGGTAAGAGGTCACTTATTATAAGTACATTTCTCCTCGGCCCACAATAGAGTGGATTTGAGGTTACATACAACACTAACCTGGATCATCCATCATCTGGCGAGCCATCACCAGAAATATCCACATCATCAAGAAAGGACTTGTTTGGAGAATCAGAACAGGGGAACAATTTAAGATCGGAGTGGATGCATGGTCGGGGTGTGGACAGGCTTATCAATTACCATTGGACATCCGGCACCATCTAGCTCATGCTGGGATTCACTACATCTCACAAATTGCTGACCCTCTCAATTCCACTTGGATATCACATGCTTGGAAATCGGCTCATGAATTACCTATCCTGGACATCTGGCAGTCGATCTAGAACCAATATCTCAGAGCTCTTCGGGCTACCAACATTACGATCACTGAGTGGGAGGATGAAATCTTATGGGCCTTTTCTTCTAGGGGTCGATACACACCAAAGGAGGGATATAACTCACTGAGCGAGTTACAGTAACCACAGATCAAGCAATGGTGGTGGAGACATCTATGGAAATTACAGGCTCCTCCAAAATCCAGACTCTTCATGTGGTGTATCCTCTCAAATTGCACACCAACGGAGGACAAACTTATCAAGAGGGCTATACATGGACCATCCAAATGTGGTTTATGCAAACTTAAATATGAGGATGTGGATCATCTCTTTCTCACCTCTTCAACTAGCAAACACATAAGGAAAATCATGTTGCAATCCTTGGAATCCACTCTACAGTGGCACGACATTTTGGTCCCCGAGACTTGGACTAACTGGTTGCACGCAAAAAACTGCCCAAAAGAGCATAATTTACCCCTATTGATTGCTTGGGGAACTTGAATGGCTTTCAATCATGTGATCTTCCAAGGCTCGGCAGTGGACTGTACTAATATCAACAACAACATTGTCTCTATCTATCACTTAATCCCGAGCAATGCTCCTTCAACTCAGAACATAATCATCACTCCTGAAATTATTGACAGATCCATTCTATGGGCATATTTTGATGGGGCCTCAAACATGAATGGATGTGGTGGGGGTGCCATACTCCATAAAACCGATTCACACGGCTATAAAATAAAAATGGGACTAGGCCCAGGAACCAACAATTACGCTGAGCTCAACAACCTCAGACTTCTCATTTTTTCTCGAGAGAAAATTTGCAACATGATTTAGATATTTGGGGATTCAAAAATCATTATCAATTGGTTTAAAAATGTTGCTCACTGTCATGTGTTGGGTCAATTTACTATTGTAAACTAGCGCAAGTATTTATTATCAATCCGGGTTAGTGGAACTTAGAAGCACCCCCAAAGTATATGGGTTTCGATTGTGATCAATTTAGAAGATGGTTTATTAATGATTAGGGAAATGCATATTACAAATATAAATCTAACTTAAGAAATTTCTAAATTCAGATGTGTAATTAGAAGCAGAAGAATATCCTAACTTAAGAGATTGGTTTGTCCTTCTCTAACAATATTATCATATGAATTAGAAATAAAAAACTACTTAACTAAACAATAGAATGAGATACATGAAGCAATAATTGAATATGCCCTTCATGTAGAAATTTAAAAAATACTGTGATGTATTACCAAACTCTCCTGATCTAACAATTAAATCCACTCTTAAGTACAGAATCCTTCTACTTAATTCTTTGCGGAAATTTAATCACCAATTGCAAGCACATGAATAAAAATCAATCGCACATAACAAGATGTTTTTACCGGGAAATATTAAAGCTAAAAACCCCAAATATCATATATTATGTATATCATGGATCATGAAACAATCTCATACAAAGCTCTACTCATAGAGATCTCAGTACAATATACAATCGTCTCACACTGTCATACAAAAATTGGTTCACACATGCACTAATTTACTGCTTCTTGACAGCCTGCCTCCACTGCGCAATCCCTGTTGATGAAGATCACTGAATGAATTTGATATTGCCTTGCCTTGACTGCATAATCTTCATTAGCATCTCCAATGTGTATGTAGATGCATTGAATGCATCACTATAGTCACAACTAATAGTCAACTAGACACTTTCACCTATCTCTCCACTGGATCTGACATGCAAGTAGTTAACAATTATATTTCTTTATTTGCATGTGAGACACTGCTTGTGAATTAATTAAATAATTAATTCACTGATCTCCCACTTGTGTATCATGAGTTACAACTAGCACAACTGAGTTTAACTCACTTAACTGAGTTAAACTAAATAACAACTCACATAACTACTCTTCCAACTCTGTTACAACTTTGTCACACTCAGTTACAATGAAGTCCACTGTGCATGTCCCACCAACCAACCTTGGAATGCATAATTCCTTCAATCAACTAGTTTTACACATCAGTTAACTGAAATCAAGTGCTTCAAGAGAATAGATTACTATTTATTGTCTGATTATTATTAAGGGATAATAATAATTGACACACATTCTATTTTTAGACATGCGATCTATAAACAGACTTTGCCCATGCATCTAAAAATAGAATTTTCTCAACCATCTAAGATTAGTCTCCTGCTAATTTTAGAATATGCTCACCAGTCTAAAAATAAACATACACCTAAAAATAACCCGCGGGCCCCACCTAGTGAAGGTGCTTAATTTTCACTAGGATCATCATCTTGTTGAATCTCAACACTCCCTCTCAACAAGAAAGGGATTATCCTTCATCCTGATCTTGTCTCTATGGTATTCGAATTTGCTCTTGGTGAGCACCTTCGTCAGAATATCTGCATCCTGATCTTCCGTAGGAATGTACTGAAGCGACATGATCTTCCGCTGCACACAATCTTTGATATGATGATACCGGATATATATATGCTTAGATCTAGCATGAAACACAGGATTAATCGAGAGTTTAATGCAACTCTGATTATCACAATGAATCACTGTAGGATCTAAATGAGAACCAAACAAGCCAACCAGGATCTTCCTCATCCATATAGCCTCACATGCAGCTTGACTTGCTGCCATGTATTCCGCTTCCACTGAATTGAGTGCCATGGATCTTTGTTTCCTGCTGTACCAAGAAGCAGTTGTAGATCCGATACTGAAAACCCCTCCTGATGTGCTCTTTCTATTCGTTGGGCTGCCTGCCCAATCTACATCCATGAATCCATGCAACTTCACCTCATCCATCTGTCTGTACCATAAGCCATACTCAGATGTTCCCTTGGGATATCTCAGGACATGCTTGCGCGCCTTCCAAAAGAGCTTGGTAGGCTTAACCATCGTTTGACTAAGCTGGTTCACCGCATAGCATATGTCCGGTCATGTATTAACTAAATACATGAGCGAACCCACCAAATGTCGATAGACAGTAGCATCCACTACCTCTGCCGATGTAGCATCCTCTTTCCTCCATTTTCCTGGAAGAGGAGTATCCACGGGTTTGCAGCCCTCCATGTGAAACTTACCGAATATCTCCTCGTGATACTTGCCTTGAGACAAAAGTTCACCTTCTCGCGCCATATTTCCAATCCAAGGAAATAGTGAAGGAGGCCCATATCCTTCATCTCAAACCTTTCGAAAGATCCTCCGCATGAGTGTATCAACTTCTCATCACTGGGCTAGTATTAAATCATCAACATAAATAAAAATGATTAAAAGCTTACCCTCCACCACAATCTGGCATAGGTTTGCATCCGCCTCACTCTTGGTGAAGCCAAGTCCATTGAAATAGTTGTCGATCCATGTACCAAGCACGGGGTGCTTGCTTCAGCCCATAAATCACTCTTTGGATTCTGCACACATGCAACTCGCTGCTAAAGATCTCAAATCCTTCAGGTTGCTCAATGTACACTTCTTCCTGAATGATCCCATTAAGGAACGCAGTCTTCACATACATCTGATCAATGTGCTAACCCATCTGTGTTGAGAGAGCAAGGATGGTCCTTATGGAAGAATACCATGTGACATATGTGAATGTTTCTTCATAATCAATCCCTTCGATATGTGAGAAGCCTCGAGCCACAAATCTGGCCTTGTATTTCTCAACACTCCCATCAACAGCTTGCTTTACCTTGTAGATCCATCTTGAACCTACCACTGATTTATCAACTAGCCTTGGAACAATTTCCCAAGCATCAAGCTTAACAATGGAGTCATACTCCTCCACCATTGCATCTACTTATGTGGGCCTCGGTGACTGCCTGTGAACTTTTTCGTGATATTTAATATCCCTCAAACACAAGCAAACTCCAACCAGAGATGGATTGGGAGGGCATTTACCAGATATTTCACCTCTGAGAAGAGGGTGAGATCTGGAGGCTACCTGGCCCTTTCCAGACTCTGTCTAAGAGTATGGGGAAAACACACACAAGTGGTGTAGAACTAGAATGCTCACAGATAGAAAATAATAGTAATTGCAAGCATACAATAGCATAGATAGAATGTATAACAAATGCTCCAGAAATATAGAGAGATAATGCTAAGCAATTTTATTATACTGAGAAATATAATGAAGTAAAATAGGTGATTAGAGTGATGGCACCTAGACTTGCTCAAGGAAAGTGAAGAAATACTCTCAGAATGACCAAGAAATGGCTGCTCTCTGAACTGCGTCCCAGCTGTTGGAAAATTGCCGTGTAGCTGCTACTGTTGAAATGAAAGGATGATTTGGGGCTGATCCCCTCGCCGGAAGGAGCTAAAAATCTGGAATCCACCTCTACTCACCAACCACAGCAAAACCCAGAAATCATATCTGAAATGGCTGACCCCCGAAAATCACCCCCTTGGGGAATTATGCTGACCTCCAAGGCTCTGTGCAGAGGCTGAATAGAAACCACTAAAATGCAGACTCAAACTCCACCAAAATCCTCCAACAGGCAAGGGCTAGTCCCTTGCTCAATCTCCAAGCTCAAAACCCCTGCAAGAAACTCAATCTGGAGCTCCCCTAGAATGGACTGTGTCCTCCCTCTGGATGCCCAGCTCCGTAAGAAAACCCAAACACCAGTCCTCCCACAAAATGATGATGAAAATACCTTGCCTGAGTAGGCACTCAAAGTCCCCCAGGGCTAAGGGTGAGATCTCCGATCAGAGACACTCGATGCACTAAACAGTGCTGCAGACAAGCTAAACAGCCAGCGTGCTCAAGAAGTCGAAGTGACTAGCTCAAATGCATAAACTCGAATGACCAAATGAGGAGGCTCCTCCCTCTTTTATAACGTTGGCCTCTCTCAGAACCCTATGGCCCATCTCCTCAATGTAGTCTCCCTCTTGCCACGTGCTCCCCTCCATCTGTGCAGTCTCTCCTAGTGTATACGTGGGCCCCCTCTCTACGTGGTCCTTGGCCCCCCTTGGCTCCCTTTAAGTTACAACGTTGTGCTACTAGGGAGTGAATTTATTCCCAAAGTGAGTTATATCCCCCTTTACTCACCTTTGTATTTATAAATAAACTATAGAAGGAAAAATTGAGCAAAATCGAATATTCCAATTAGCCATTGCTAATTAGGAATATTACAGTCTCCCCCGGCAAAATGTTGCTTGTCCTCAAGCAACAGAAGTGATGGATGCTGCAAAAAATTTTCACTCTCCCAAGTGGCGTCCTCATCCGGCAAATTCTTCCACCTCATAAAGAATTCCCGGACTGTCCTGCTTCGTAGCTTCCTCTCCCTGGTATCAATAATAGCCTCTGGTTGCAACACCAAATGCCCCTCATCATCCATGGGTGGTAGCTCATCTGTCACTGTCACCTGCTGCCCCAATGCCTTCTTCAGGCATGTCACATAAAAAAATTATGAATCTTGCTGCCTTGGGGCAGCTCCAACTCATATGCAACCTTCCCAATCTTGTATATCACCCTGTATGGCGCATAAAAGCAGGGCTTGAGCTTCTCAGCTCCCTTCTGCTTCAGTGATGACTGTCGGTATGGTTGTAATCGTAGGTAAACCAAGTCCCCTACCTCAAACTGTCTCTCCACCCAACCTCTGTCAGCATACAGCTTCTATTGGTTTTTCATTGTAGCCATATTATCCTTGAGAGCTCGCATAATATCCTGACTCTCTTGGATCCAAATCTTGGCTCTTGGAGCCTTGCTAGCACCAAACATCACATCAGCAAAAGACAAAGAATGATATCCATACAAAGCGTAAAATGGAGACATACCAATGGACATGTGATGTGTAGTGTTGTAGCAGTACTCCCCCAAATGCAGCCACTTCAGCCATGCTCGCTGTTGCCCACTGACATAGTTACGCAAGTAGCCCTCCAGCCACTTGTTAACTATCTTTGTCTGTCCGTCCCTCTGTGGGTGATAACTGGTACTCGGTGTCAACTTCGTCCCCACCAACTGGAAAAGCTCCTGCCAAAATCCGCCCATGAAGCCGCTGTCCCTGTCACTGATGATGGTCTTAGGAAGACCATGTAGCCTGAAGACCTCTCTGAAGAATAGCTCAGCCACCTATGCTGCTGTGTAGTGTGCGGATATGGCGAAAAAATGTGCATACTTTGTCAGTCGATCAACGACGACAAAGATACAATCCTTGCCCTGCACCAAGGGCAACCCTGTGATGAAGTCCATCGAAATACTCTCCCATTTCCCCTCCGGAATGGGAAGAGGCTGCAATAATCCTGCGGGATGGCTCATCTCCCCCTTATTCCTCTGGCAAACATCGCACTCCCTGATATGCTGGAGTACGTCCTCCTTGAGGCCCTTCCATGAGAACCTCTCTCTAATGGCCCTGTAGGTTTTGGTAAACCCCTGATGGCCAGCCAATGGTGAGTCATGTGACGCCTGAAGTATCTTCTTCTTGAGCTGAGATCCCTCAGTCAAGAAGATCCTGTCCCTATAGTAGATAATCTCATCGACCACCCTGTACTTGTCATCTGCCACCTATCCATCCAGAACCTCACATGCAAATCTGTCCTTGGAGTACTCTACTAAAAGTCGAGCCCTCCAGTCTGTGTCCAAGCTCATAAGAGACAACGTGGCTGGTCTACGTGAAAGGGCATCTGCTACCATGTTGTTCTTGCTCTTGACATACTCAATGTCAAAGTCATATGCCTGGATCTTACTGATCCACTTCTGCTGCCTCTCCTGTAACTGTTTCTGCTCCAAAAACAACCTGAGGCTGTTGTGATCAGTCCTCACCTTGAACCTGTTACCTACTAAATACTGCCGGAATTTGGCCAATGCATGCATAATGGCCAACATCTCCTTGTCGTATATAGAATACAACCTCTCGTGTGGAAGGAGCTTCCGGCTCTCAAAGGCTATAGGGTGACCTCCCTGCATCAATACTGCGCCGATCCCCTCTCCCGACGCATCACACTCCAAAACAAATGGCTGCGTAAAATCCGACAATGCAAGCCTTGGGCAGCTGCTCATCACCTCCTTGAGCTTGTCAAAGGCTCGCTACGCTATATCCGACCAACTGAATGCCCCCTTCTTCGTCAAATCTGTAAGGGGTGCAGCAAGCTGTGAGAAACTCTTGACGAACTTCCTGTAATAAGTACAAATGCCAATGAATCCTCGAAGTTCTGTCACGTTCCTTGGCTCCGGCCAATCTCTGATGGCCCTGATCTTCTCCTCGTGGACTCTCACTCCGTCCACCCCTATGATATGTCCCAAGTACAACATCTTCGTCAATCCAAACTCACACTTGGAGAGCTTGGCATAGAACTGCTGCTCCTCCAAAATGCACAATACTGCCTCAATGTGCTGGAGATGCTCCTCCCAAGTCCTGCTGTAAATGAGGATATCATCAAAGAACACCAGCACAAACTTCCTCAAGTGACTGCGGAAGATGTGATTCATGCAAGACTGGAATGTCGCTGGGGCGTTGGTTAGCCCGAAGGGCATCACCAAAAACTCAAAGTGCCCATAGTGACACCTGAAGGCGGTCTTGGGAATGTCCTGTTCCCTCACATGAATCTGATGGTACCCCGATCTCAAATCAATCTTTGAGAAGAACTGGGCTCCTCTCAACTCATCCATCAACTCATCGATCCTGGGTATAAAGGTACCTGTTCTTTAGGGTTTCTTTTTCAGGGCCCTGTAGTCAATACACATCCTTAAGGTGCTGTCCTTCTTCTTCACCAACACCATAGAAGAAGCAAAAGGACTCGTGCTTGGCCGGATGTGCCTAAGAGCCAACAACTTCTGGATGGCTCGCTCAATCTCATCCCGATAGGCCTTGGGATGCCTATAGGGGGTAGTAATCACTGCTTGTATGCCCTGCTCAAGCTCAATGGTGTGCTCAAACCCCCGGTCCGGTGGCTGTCCTGGCGGAATCTCCCCAAACATTGTGGCATACCTGTCAAGGATGGACTGTATCTCTGGGTGCACCGTCTGCCCTGTAGTCCCTGCCTCTGATGCACGCAGCTCCACTGCCCACTCTACGTCTCCCTTCCGGAAGACTGCCTCCATCCGATGAGTCGAAACAGTCTGAGGCGGATATGTGTGCTGTCCCCGTATCTTCTCATGCCTCCCTATCTTCTCATCATCCCACTCCATCTCTAGGGCCTTCCAATCTGTCGTGACCTTCCCTAGAGTAATAAGCCACTGAACACCTAGTACCATGTTGGTGTCCGGAATATTGACCATGAAAAAGTGATCAGTCAGTGTGTAGGTGCCCATCGTCATTGATAACTCTGGAACATAACGAGCACACATCATGGTCTGATTTCCTAGGACCAAAACTGAGAATCCATCGAAGCTCTCTGTCTGTATACCTCTCCGCTCAACCATCTGTGCATCGATGAAGTTGTGGGTTGCCCCACTGTCAACCAAAACTGATACTCGCTGGTCACGTACTGTCCCCCGTACGTGCAGCGTCAAATACTTGGGAACTCCTCGCAATGCTGTAAGGGCCCCACCAGTAGGTGCAAAAGCTGCACCAACTGCTGGTGGCGGTGGAGGTGGCAAAGGATCCTGCGCTGCATGACTGTCTCCTGCCTCCACGTCATCCTCCTCATCCTCTTCCCCGCTGCTCTCAGAGAAGACCTCAATGAAATGTGCTTTGCCAGTAGCACATCTATGTCCCGGTGCCCACAGCTCCTGACAGGTAAAGCACAACCGCTTCTTCTTTAGCTCCCTCTTGGCATCATCATCTATCTGTGCCCGTCCTGGATTCCCCTTTGGAGGCGGAATCCTCACATCCTTCCCCTTGGGCTGGAAAGCTTGTCTCTTGGGAGAAGGTGTCCAGGTCTTGGGTAAGGCATCCTGTAAATCCCGGGTCCTGCTAATAGCATCCTGGAGTGTGGCTGGTCTAGTAGATCTGACTAGACCCCGAAGTGGCTTTGCTAACCCCTCAACAAACATGTAGATCATCCGTGCTGCGGATAGATCTGGCACCATCACCGAAACCCTCAAGAAGTCTGTAATGTATGTCTCTGGGCTCCCTGTCTGTTTGAGCCTCGTCAGCTCAACAAAGTGCTGTTCTGGATCCCTCCGGTCAATTCTCTCTATCAATCTCCTGGTGAACTCGGCATATGTCGTCACTGTGGAATGTCCGAGTGTAACCATCCCATGGAACCACCAGTCCTGGGCCTCACCATCCAAGTGTAATGTCGCCATCTTGATGGCCTCCGTCTCTGACATCTGGTTGAGCTGGAAATAGATGTCCAGCTTCTCCACCCAAGACTTTTCCGAACTATTTGATGAACCATCAAACGTAGGCAAGTGGAATCTGCTAGCTGTGCGGTGGGTATCTCCATCATGATAATGTCGGTACCCTCTATGATGGTTGCGGGGTCTATTGTCCCGCTGGAGCTGAACAAAGTCTCTGAACGAGAGAGCATCCCTGAACTCCTGCCCATAGGCCTGATACTCTGCAAAATAAATCACCCATATGGCCGGGCTCTGTCTCCTGCTGGGCTCCTGCCCCTGTGTCTGCTCCTAGAAAAGTGGGCATGGTAGAGCGTGTAGGTGCATGTGATGCCTGGTGCTGGGTAGCATCATGCTGAGTGGCAATATGCTCCGGCAAATGGTGCGATGTACCTGATCCCTCACCAATCTGGAAACCCCTTGGGGTTTCACGCTGTCTAGCCTCCACAGCGGTGAATCTCTGCCCCATCACCTCGATCTGCCTCGCCAGATCCTGCACTGATCTGAGGAGTGCCTCCCCAAACTGTTTTGCATCACTGTCGTCTGCCAACGGCTCTCCCTACTCTGCGTCCACCGCAGGCTCCTCCTGTTTTGCCTCTATCACAGGCTCCTTTTGCTCTGTGTCCACCACTCGAACATGATCCCCCTCTCCGTAGGTGTTCTCCAACCTACGCTCAATATCTCTGTACTTCCTGCCTCGGTAACAAATGTAGGGCTTCTCCCCTGGTGTCATAGACAACTAGCTCCACAGGCTGAGCCAGAACTATGCTCTGATACCACTGTAATATCCTGTTTCAGGGATATCTCTCAAACACAATCAAACTCCAACCAGAGATGGACTGGGAGGGCGTTTACCAGATATTTCACCTCTGAGAAGAGGGTGAGATCTGGAGGCTACCTGGCCCTTTCTAGACTCTGTCTAAGAGTATGGGGAAAACACACCAAGTGGTATAGAACTAGAATGCTCGAAGATTGAAATGCAAGCATACAATAACATAGATAGAATGCATAACAAATATTTCAGAAATATAGAGAGAATGCTAAGCCATTTTATTATATTGAGAAATATAATGAAGTACAATAGGTGATCAGAGTGATGGCATTTAGACTTGCTCAAGGCAAGTGAAGAAATACTCTCAGAATGTCCAAGAAATGGCTGCTCTCTGAACTGCATCCTAGCTGTTGGAAAATTGCCGTGTAGTTGCTACTGCTGAAATGAAATGATGATTTGGGGCTGTTCCCCTCCTCGGAATGAGTTGAAAATTTGGAATCCACCTCTACTCACCAATCACAGCAAAACCCAAAAATCATATCTGAAATGGCTGACCCCCGAAAATCACCCCCCTTGGGGAATTACGCTGACCTCCAAGGCTCTACGTAGAGGCTGAATAGAAACCACTGAAATGCAGCCTCAAACTCCACCAAAATCCTCCAACAGGCAAGGGCTGGTCCCTTGCTCAATCTCTAAGCTCAAAACCCCTGCAAGAAACTCAATCCAGAGCTCCCCTAGAATGGACTGCGTCCTCCCTCTCAAGACTGCGCAGTCTCTGAATACATAGCTCTGCAAGAAAACCCAAACACCAATCCTCCTACAAAATGATGATGAAACTACCTTGCCCGAGTAGGCACTCGAAGTCCCCCGGGGCTAAGGGTGAGATCTCCGATCGGAGACACTCGATGCACTAAATAGTGCTGCAGACAGGCTAAACAGCCAGCGTGCTCAAGAAGTCGAAGTGACTAGCTCAAATGCATAAACTCGAATGACCAAATGAGGAGGCTCCTCTCTCTTTTATAACGTTGGCCTCTCTCAAAACCCTAAGGCCCATCTCCTCAACGTAGCCTCCCTCTTCCCACGTGCTCCTCTCCATCTGTGCAGTCCCTCCTAGTGCATACGTGGGCCCCCTCTCTATGTGTTCCTTGGCCCCCCTTGGCTCCCTTTAAGTTACAACGTTGTGCTACTAGGGAGTGACTTTATTCCCAAAGTGAGTTATATCCCCCTTTACTCACCTTTTTATTTATAAATAAACTATAGAAGGCAAAATTGAGCAAAATCGAATATTCCAATTAGCCATTGCTAATTAGGAATATTACAGAAAGGGAGTTAAAAATAACAATTCAAAGGAAGATATTGTAACTTGGTAACAAATTTGATCCATGAGTTCTCTGATTAAAATGAATGCATGAAGAAAGATTCATGCGGAGATGGATCATGCGAAAGGATGTTGATCTCGAAGAACTCTAAGTAAACTAATGCTTTGATGAGAAGGCCATCCTGATAAGGTAAGTTTGATGTTAATATTTTTTGGGTTATCCGGTTAACATATTGTTTTGCTACCTAGAAGGATATTGCAAGAATACATGATGATAGTTGAGGCAAGTTCAACTGTTTAATGGTTTTGGCAATCATGTAGTCAATATGTTTGCATCATCATCTTGGGATTGAAAGGTACCAGTGTGAAGAGATAAACTGAAGTTCAAGTTCGTACAGTGAAGATCGCTTTCAGAGGGAGCTATGATTGGCTTGAAGTTTGATAAAGCTCAATATAATGCCTTAATTGATGAAAGAAAGGACAATGTTATGCAAGGTTGATAGCCTGAACTCTGTCACGAGATTGAAGGAAGAGATACCAAAGGAAAGAAGAAACCATGCAACTATCTCCATGAAGAACTGGTAGCTGATACTCTTATGGGAACAAGCTAGAGAGCTTGTGGTTATCACTTCCCAATTGAAAGGAAGAAAGGATTTCCTCTTTGGTTGAGAGGGAGCGATGATAAACATCACATGTGCATTCTCTTCTTCATGTGTCATGCACTTGATCGGGACTAACCGCTGTAGGTCTAAGTGAAGGCCATGGAGGGAGAATGGTGGAGGATTGGATGAAGCATTTGTGGTTTCCTTGAGGATAGACAATCCAAGAAAGGAAAGGTACTGACACTCTTTTAGGATAGGACGAGTATCCAAGATAAGAGTCGTTGAAGAGGATCGATATTCTTTGAGGATTGAGGATTAAAAAATCCAATATAATAATAGTCCTAATAGGACATGCCCGGTGAGCATTTGGATGGGGTATGTGTCTTAGAGGTAGTGCGTTATCTCACACAAAGCCTCCCAACATAATGCTCTCGAATAATGTTGAGCATGTCAAGTTAGGCCTCAATGACAGTGCTAGTCATAATGTTGATGCTTACAGATGGCTCATCAATCTGACTCTTCCTATGAGAATATTTTAGTTTGAGAATATCCTTTTACTAGGTGTACAATTATGAATACCTCCCTAGTTAAGAGGGAGTGTTGGAGAATGTAACTAGTCTTAGTCTTCATAATTTGTACCATTATTTATTTTATGTAAAAGAAAAAGAAAATAAAAAGAAAATTATTATCATTTTTCTAGATAAGCATGTTCTTCATGCTTTTAGGTTTTCAAGTCAGAGTCAAAGTCCTATGTTGGACCTATGTAAAAGAAAAAGAAAAAGAAAATTTTAAATGTACATTTTGGGATAGAAATTGACGATGTGTCTATTCACACCCCCTCTAATCTATATAAACAGAGGGTAGATGGAGCTCATTTGGACACACACACTTGGATGTTTTTGGTTTGGAATATCGCAAAGAAGATAGAGAAAAATGAGGAAAGCTGAAATCTGAAAGCAAGTGTTTCTTCTTGGAGCTAGGGTTTGTAGATGATTTTTCTTAATATATCTCTTGCTGATAAATCTGCTGGAAGGAAGGAAGTTTTGGCTTGGCATCTAGAGGCGGAATTTTTGTGGTTATGGGTCTTGGATATCTCATTTGATCTGATTCTACAAGAAGAGATTTTTCTGGGTTTTCCCCTTGGAGGGGGTTTTCCCTAACTTGAAGCCTATATCTTGTGTTCTATTGTTTTCTGTGATCTTCATGTTTTATGGTAATTGCTTGATGAAGAAAGAAAACATAATAATAATAATAATGCTGACAGATTCAGAAGTAATTATCATGTAATGCAAATCTAAGATAAAATTGAAAAACCTCCTGATTTCCAACATGTGTAGCATCTAACAGCAAAAGATCTTCTTATACCTCTTTGATATGATCTTGTCCCTCTGAAGTCCCCTCCTCTTGATGACTGTTTTGGCTGATATGAAATGCTTCCTTCCTCTGTATGGGCTCAAAATCTATCTTAACTGCCTGTCTGCCTTATACTTCCCATTGTACTTCACTCTTTTTTTCTCTGGCTTTGTTTCCTTGCCAGTTTCTTTTCCACCTTGAGAGCTATCTGATATGCTGCTTCAAAAGTTTTTAGAGGCAAAATAGTCAGCTCATCTTGGATTTCATATCTTAAACCATTAATGTATCTAGCTACATTTTCAATGCCTTCTTCTACATGACCAACCATTATACTTATACACGCTTTCACAGACATTGATTTTCGCTTGAGGTTTTGCATTTGTCTAAAGAGATTTAGCTGATAATCTTGGGGTATAAATTTACCTTTTAATTTTGCCACCATTTGGTCCCAATTGGTAACTTTCTTCTTGCCTTTGTTCCTTCGCTTTGATTGCACGCTGTCCCAGCATAGTGGCGCATGTCCCTTTAATTTGGTTATTGCAAATTTCACCTTCTTCTCCTTGGCTACATTCTCGTAGTCAAAATATTTATCCATGGTGCTGATCCAAGCAATCAATTCTTCAACATTTAAGTTGCCTTTGTACATAGGCACTTCCAATCTTAGTGTGGTGTTCAATCCTGCAATTATCTTAATTATTCTTTCTGCTTGAGTTTCTTCTTGAACATTGGCTTCTTCTTCTGCTTTTGATTAAGTTTTACAATATCCTTTAAAAATATTAATGTTATATTCAAAATAAAATCTCACAGGCTTATGCTTATAAGTTATAACACCCATGCACTCACTTTTTTAGATGCAGCAACGAGGATAATGCACTATCTCCTTGAGCTTAAGAAGGCTGGCAAGCCTAATTACGATAATTTTTTTTTGTTTCTTCCTTTGGTTCAAGGAAATCACACAATTCTATTGCAAAGATATGAAATTGCAGAGCCCTAACTTTCTTTTGATATGAGGAGCTGCCAGGTCCTCAACCTTTTTTTTGTTACGGGACTACAGGCATCAGCTATGCCAAGATTAAATGCATGTTAGACGAATGCAACATCATCAAATTATTATTTACCATGCACTCACACTCAAAACCAGATTATGAATGATCTGACGCCAAATTACAAGCAAAACAAATATATGCCACATACTCACAGCTTATATTCTTTGGAGAAGCTTTCCCTAGAGGTATCTCACCCTGACTTCCAACAGATCCAATAGCTCAGAGACTGCATGATTGGATTTGATTAGGAGGAATGGTTGTGGTGATTTTGGAATACCTAGCGTGGAGAGAACTAAAGATTCAAAGCTCCCACGTTACAGTAAGATCAGGAGCAGAACTCTAACATGCTCTGGTTGTGCTCACCTCTTCGTAACAAGACCTCAGTGCATGTCAAGTAGGTAGTGGCAGGTTACAACAGCCCATACAATAGGTTTAATGACAGCATGTAATGGCCCAATCAATGTTGAATAGTGGATCAGTTCCTGAATGAGACTAGTGTCCAGGCACAATCCTTCATTTCCTTCCCTTTTGAGCTATTTGCTTCACATGCGTTTCTGCATGATGGCTGGCTTTAGCATCCTTCTAAAGCAATGGTTTTGTTAGTATGGTGGACAAGTACATATTTGATCTTCTCTACTATATAACTGTTTCTTCTACAATTTATATAACATGCCATTCACGTGATCTTATCTAAGATTTGCTTTTCTGCTTGTAAGTGAGATTGCCTGAATGCAAAATCGACTGAACAGTGATGAGTGAACAATAGCTAAGCTGTCGATAATACTAAACCTGAAGGAAGAACACTATTTCGACACACCACAATCCTAGGAGGCACTATTTCGACTTGAATTGATAAAGAGTGGGGAAAAAGATCCATTCGGATCTCTAATATGCCTGCTGACCTTCATACACGTCATGAAAGTGTCGCCAATGTTGCAGATGACCCTTGCACAGTCAACACTGAGAGAATTCTTCCTAACTAACCGAGAGTAGCGTCTGCAGCTTCTAGCCTCTTTCAAAGATTTGTTGGATTGCTTACAAACTTCTTAGTGGAGTGTGTGTTTCAAAGATTTGTCCGATTGTGTACAAACTTCTTAGTGGAGTACATGCGTCAATTTTTTAACTCGGGTGCTCTCCTCACATTCCTTTCTCAGTGGTGCATCAATCAATTCAAAAATTCGATGCAGTTACTTATCAATACATTGATTCGACTCAGCAATTACACATCTCTGGTTTTGATACCAAAAATAGGTGGCATCTAAATGAGCACATGCCATAATCATGATAACTCAGACTTTTATTTATTATTAGAGGCTGAGACCTTTCCTGCCTCCCTCAGCAAATTACATCCCTATTTACACTGGAAGGAAACATTTGGATGGTTCAAGAGATAATTCCTCTCCTATAGATTTGGAGGAAGTTGAGGGGAATCTTCTCAAACTTGGGAACCTATCTTGACTATATTCTAAAAAATGCAATCAGACTCAATTACATATTTTTTTCGAGAATTTTACAGATGTAGAGACTTCTTAGACTTAGGGAAGATCGGCATTGGGATAGAATCGGCAAGGGTCCAGAAAACCAAAATATCGTAAAAATCGGGATAATATCAGTAAAAATTGGCAAACATTGGCAAAGTCAAGATACCATAAAAACATCGGTAAAAATCGGTAAACATTGGCTAGGCCAAAAAATCGTGATTTTGAGATGAAATTGGGATGTTATCAAGATGTTCGCAACACTGATATATATAAAGTCAAGATGCTCCTGCATCAGATGGCCGTTGCTCACATGTCCAGTTAGAAATACTTGATCCTGTTTCTACCTGCACAACCTGTATGTTCAAAGCATGATTCTCTGAGGTGGATGGAATATGGAGAAGAAGATGAGGAGAATGCAGAGGGGTACAAAATCTTGACTCTGAATTGAGATGAAGCTGTAGAAGACAACAATGTGCTACACATTTTTTACATGGACTGGTGCAAGGGTTTTGAAGAAGAGGACAAAGATCATATTATGATCCTCATCATATCAGGACTTCCTTCATGATCCTGAAGCAGGAGAGTTGGAAGTATCTCAAATTGTGATATGGGTAGACTCTTTCATTTAGAATATGCAACTGAGCTCAAAATAACTTGGTTGATGGAAGATGACAGGTTTTAACTTTTGAACACCCACACTGCCCACTGGGCTGGAACCAGTCTGTGACTTAAAATTGACATGCAACCTCCAAATGAAATGTTTGCAAAATCCTCCTTATACCCTCAGCCTAATATCTAACTTGATTACTTGCTTGGTAGAAATTGATCTGGAAAGGTTTGCTTGCATCATTTGGTGAGGATTACTTGCAAAACCTTAATCCATGTTCCTCCTTTCTCTTTTGTTTCAGATTTGTTTCATTACTTCTCAGCGATAATTTTGTTTTGTTTAATTAAAGAATGAATGGGGAATGTTTGTTTTGAGTCTGCTGAGAAATGATTGTTTCATGAAATGTAATTTTCATTTGGAGAAAAATAAGTTTATTTGGCAGTGAATGTTAATTTCCTTTAAATCATGGAAAAACTTCCCTGGAGGTTGTATGCTGAAAGCCATACCACAAACATATGTACTGGTATTCATGGGTCATGGAAGGGTTCATTAATAGTGGTAGCTGACTTTTAACCCTAGGATATTCCTACCACTTACTATTGGAGTTGTCTACCGATGCAATAGAATAGCCCGGATAGCAGTTTTTGGCCGAAATCCGGTAAAAAAATTCAAAAAATTAGGTAGTTGGAGTGTTTGATTTGCATTTTTGATGGTGGAAATGGTTCAGAACCATCAAAAACCCTCAGGGCACCCAAAATACTGAAGTTTAACGAATGTAACCCAGGTTTTCAAAAATCTTTGCCGGACATTTTCATAATCTTACCGGAATTTCTGGATTATTCTGTGGGTTTTTTAGACTACGGCCTTACTATTGGCAAGAGTTCTTTCTCTAAGTCATAATAGGAACAATTGTATATACATTCAGGGTGGTTTTATGAAAAAGGCCACAAGCATTAACTGGAAGTCTTAACGACTGTACCAAATACAATTATTTCCCTATACCATCATAATTAAATACACAAATACTTGTTAATATAACAAAAGACACATGTCCAAACATAAATGCCATAGTCACAGAGAAACAAAAAAAATCATAATACCTAACGATTATTTAGCAGGATCAAAACAGAGCTGGTGGATCATCTTTATGGTTCTTGGATGGGCCACACTACTCTTTGTTCTGCGATTCTGAATTTGGGAGAACAACGTACGAACCTTCAACCTTTGGCTTTTCATCGATCTAAAGAAAGATGAAAGTGAATCTGTGTCATAACAATTAAAAAATTTCACCATTTTTACTGTTCCCTGGATCTATTTCATAGAACTATCAGCTTTATGGTTGAATCTGAAATATAAATTACAGCAGCAGTATGCTTCTTCTGTTCAACCAAATCACTAGGCCAGCGCAAGAAAATAAACACTAAAAATATGTACTCGATGAAAATCATATTCACATCCCCTGGGGCACATCTTCTTCTTCAACTAGATCTGAAAATTACTTTAGCTTGAGCAGATTTATTACAATGGTAAACCTGATTTCTGGTTTATTCTTAGCATGCCAAATCACAAAACATATCCATTTTTTTTGAATTTTTATTTATTGTAACTAGGCTATTCCTAGGCTGAGGCCAGCCCATTTATTTTATGGAAGAATGATCTACTGCCAATGGGATACTATCACCAGGATTGTGTGAAAACCAGCCATGAAACCTCATAAACAATGAGGACACAAGTCTGACTTTCATATTCACAACACATAAATTTGGACAGCGTTGGTACACTTTATATTACAGTATAAATGAAGATGTAATACAATACCCCAACTCATCCCAAGATGGTACAACATGTCCTTTCAATTCAGTAAAGATAGAACACAATACCTCAGCTCATCTTAACCTGGTACAACATGTCATTTCAACTCATCCAAGTAATGACACTCCAGTTGCTACCAAATCCTAGGTAGGTCACCCACCATCAACAACCCTAACTAGCAATACCACCACCTAGCAAAGCATCTCATTAAGCTCTCCTAGTTGCACTAAAGGCTTCACAACAAGCTAGCATCACACCTAAAAGGCAACCCATGTATCTCCCACTTGCATCACACAAGTGTTCAAGAAGATTCACACACTTACATCAAACAAGTCCCACTAGCATTTAGTGCCCCCGGTCTTTTATATGGTTTCATGTCATAAAACCTAGGTCTTGGTCACACAAAGACTTGGAGTAAAGACTTTATCCTTAACACTCCAAGTCTTCTCTAGTATTTATCTTATACAAACCCTAGTGCACCAATTTTTCACCTAATCTTTTCAATTCTTGCATCACATAAACACAAACTACAAGACAAGCATATAAAAAAGATACAAATTATCCAATGAATAAATTATGTTTACAAAGCCATGTTCCTCCCTTGATATAAGATAGGTGAGGGTGGCCAACAACACACAATGGAATAAGTATACAAGCAACCTAATTTAAAATAGTGGAATAAGTCCACAAGCAACCTAATTTAAGTCACTAAAGTTCCACATGAGGAGCACTCCTCACTAGTGAGTACACATCTCACAAGGTGGTTGGACACCACCTCCCACGTGATGTGCTCCCCAAGCAAAGGCTACACATGTCAAGTGTTCCTCATCTCACGGTTACCCACTCTCCAAGTAAGACTTCAATTTCCATTGCTCTCCTCCAAGTGTATACCTGGTCCACAACAACTTTCAAGTGGTGTGCCTTCCAAGCAAGACTCCCTCAAGCTAAGTTCTTGATCTCTTAAGAGTGTGGCACTTGGTCTCATCGCTCCTAGGGCAGAGTGCCCTTCCTTATAGTGCCTAGTGCTCCTCCATAGAATTATTTCACAAACCACGCCAAATCCTTTTCCTCCTCGATATGCACACCTTGTAGAAGAGGTCAATGCCACATAATATAACTACCTCCATAAAAGTGTGCCTTCTTTAGCACATATCTTGAGGAAAACCATCCTCCCATAGTAAGCTCTTCTATTGTCAATCAACCAAAATAATGTAAGACAGTTACAAGGGGATGGAGTTTCACCATGCACTATAGAAATTTTAGACCCAACCTCGGTTATCAGTTTCTCCTTATCACTTCCATATAGTTAAATGCCCATTCCCATAATCATACATTCAAAATTTTGGAAAGGATAAATATTTTGGAAAACACAAATTTTGGAAATTTCACAGCGTTGGAAATTGCAGAAATAAAACACAAAATATTTCAGCCACACACAAAAAACTAACACGCTGATTTTTGGTCAATATGACTCTGGAAAACCCCCCTACAACTCTTGGGGAAAACCAGTTCGAGAGCTCTTTTCTATTTATGAATATTGCTTTTACAGTAAAACAGAAAAAACACATTAAAAATTCCAGCAACCAAAATTACAAACTTATCTCGATTTCCGTGCTTGAATTTCGCCTCGAAAATTGTGCCAAATCAACAACTTACAAAACATAATTTTACAGCATTGATGACATCAATAAATGCTGTACGACAGCCTCAAAAAATGTGTTAGAACAACTGTACATAATTGTATGGATTTGTATAGCAACCCTCCTCGAAATCCGTGCATAGAAAATGCCTCGAAATATGCGCTGAAGCTGCTGCCTTTTTTTTTCTCGATTTTTGTGCCAAAAATATCAGCAGTTTTCTCCTTGATTTTTGTGTCCAGATTTTGCCTTGAACTCCGTGCTTAATGCTGCTATTCTCTTCCTCGATTTTCATGCCTCCCTTTCTTGGAAACAATGCCTCTCTCTTGTTGTATGGATTTCTACCTTGGGATTTGTGCCAATATTGCTGCTGTATGGATTTGCTAAGTGTCCTTGCTGCTCTCCTCCAACTTCTCACTGCTAAGAAATTTCTCCTGCTCTCCTTCTCTCTTTCTCTCAATCTGCTCATGAAAAGAATGAATGACCTTTTCTCTTCTTTTCCTCCTTTAACCTAACCCTAAGTGACTTTTGGGGAATCCCTAAATCCAATGGCTGAGATAGCTTTAGATCTAGGGCTGAGATTAAATGTGCATTTAAATCTCACTTTCTATTTTTTAATTCACCCCACTTAGCCTTTTATTTCCATAGTCATTTTTTCACTTTCTAATTTCACATTGACTTTAACAAAGTCACTTTAAAATTAGACTTAGTAACTTTATCACTTGTAAAGTCACTTTTAAATTAGATTTGAATTTACCACTTATAAAGTCAGTTTAGGAGAAAATTACAAATACATTTGGACACTTTTCCCTAGGCCAAAGATCAAAGCCGTAGGGAACCACTTGTCCTCTGGTACCCAAATTTTAACACACCCTCTTACCGAGGAAAGTGTTCGTCAGCACCCCCATCTTGTCTCTGAAGTAGACATGCTTGCCCCGTGGTAAGGCTTTGGTGAATATGACCGCTACCTGCTCATCTGTGGGAATATACTCAAGCTTCACAGCTCCCTTCTGAACATAGTCTTTGATGAAATGATATTTGATCCCGATATGCTTTGACTTGTCATGAATACTGGATTCTCCGTGAGTTTAATGCAACTCTGATTATCACAGTAAATCACTAAAGGTCTCAACGTTTGACCAAATAAGCCAAACAACATCTTGCGAAGCCATATTGCCTCACAACTAGCCAAACTGGCTGCTATGTACTCTGCTTCCGCTGAACTCAATGCAATTGACTGTTGCTTCCGGCTGAACCACGACACAACTGCCGAACCCAACCCAACACAACACTTTGAAGTGCTCTTCCTATTAGAAGCACAACCTGCCCAATCATAATAAGTGTACTCTGCCAATCTCACTCCATCTCCCTGTCTATAATCCAGGCCATAATCCACTGTCCCCTTCAAGTAACGAAGTATGTGTTTCACAGCAACTCAATGCACTCTCCTGGGCTCACACATGAACTGACTCATCGTGTTGACTGCAAAACATATATCTGGTCGAGTGTTGACCAAATACATCAAGGAACCAATCAACTGTCTATACAAGGTGGGATCCACCAACTCGGAATCTGAAGCGTGAAGCTTCTTCCAGTTAGTGATCATAGGTGTCGACATGTGTTTGCAATCCTCCATGTGAAATCTACTAAGAATGTCCACAATATACTTCCCCTGTCCCAAGAGGAAATGCCCCTCCTCTTGCCACACCTCCAATCCCAAAAAGTAACACATTAAGCCAATGTCCTTCATCTCGGAAACAAGATCTCTTTTGCAACCCTCTATGAGTCTCTTTGCACCTATAATGACCAAGTCATCCACCTACAACACTAGAATGGGAGGCTCCTCACCTACCACAATAAAGTATAGGTTCGGATTTGCATCACTCTTTGTGAAACCCAACTCCTGCAAGTACGTATCAATCCTCGAGTACCAAGCTATAGGAGCTTGCTTCGGGCCATAAAGTGCCTTCTTCAGTCTGCATACATGGGACTCTTTCCCATGCACCTCAAAGTCCTGCGGCTGCTCAATGTACACCTCCTCTTGTATGAAGCCATTGAGAAATGCAATCTTCACATCCTTATGGTGCATCTTCCAACCCATTTCTGTTGCTATCGATATAATGGAGCGAATGGAAGTATATCGAGCCATGGGAGCGAAGGTCTCCTCATAGTCAACTCCCTCTACCTGGGAGAACCCTCTAGCCACAAATCTAGGCTTGAACTTCTTGATGCTGCCATTTGCAGCATGCTTTATCTTGTAAAGCCCTAATTTCCCTTTAGGCCTCGGCACCACCTCCCAAACATCGTTCTTCATGGTAGAAGAATACTCCTCCTGCATGGCCTCTCTCCAGACTTGCTGGCTAGCTGCCTTCTCATAGCTAGAAGGCTTGGAGTTAATGATGCTAGCAACCAATGCCATATAGCTACATAATCACTCAGGTGGTTTTCTCTCTCTAACCGGTCTCTTTGGCCCAGCAACAGATGTGGTCTCTCTCAAGGTGTCCTGAAGCCACTTGGGCTTCCTCTTCCTTGAGCACACTTCTCCCATCGGAGTGAAAGAATCCTCATCCTCCTCAGAAGCCTAAACTCTTGAATGATTACCAACTGACCTCCTGCCTGAACCTGTGCTTGTAGATGTTGAAGTACGGTGTGAACTGTCCATCAATGGGCTACCCTATGAAATGCTCTGCGGACTGCTTTGCATGCTGCCCGAAGCACCACCCATCTGACTCTGTGAGCCACTACTCACTGATGGACCTGACACTGTAATCGATGTACCTCTTGATCCCTATCCACTAGATCCCTGTGACTAGCTCAGCTGCTCCTGAGGGTCCAATGAATCTAGATACTCTAACTACTATGACCTCTTGAAGGCCCTATCCTCTTCGAATTTCACATCTCGCCTGACAACAACCTTCCTCCTCGCAGGAATATAAATCCGAAAGGCTTTCGAGGTCTCACTGTAACCCACAAAGATGCCCTTCTCTGCAATGGGCTGTAGCTTGGTTCTCTTCTCCTTGGGAATATAAGAGTATGTAATGCACCCAAAGATACATAAGTGACCAACATTAGGCTTCTTCCCAAAAAAAGCCTCCTTCGGAGTCACATGCCCCAAGGCACGATGTGGACTCCTGTTCTGAAAGTACACAACAGTGTTGCAGGCCTCTGCCCACAAAAACAACGGTAACCCCTGATCATGTAGCATGGCTTTGGCAGCCCCAACGATGGATTTGTTCTTCCTCTCTGCAACCTCGTTTTGCTGGGGGTTGTAAGGAACTGTGAACTCCCTCCTGATGCCTGCCTCCGCACAATAATCAACAAACTCACCAAGGGTATACCCCCCTCTATTGTCTGACCTAAGGGACTTGATCTTCCGACCTGTCTGAGTCTCCACAAGAGCTCTGAACTCCTGAAACCGCATGAAGACCTCACTGTTGGTCTTCAAGAAATAAATCCAGGTCTTCCTGGAGTGATCATCAATGAATAAAACATAGTACTCATAGCCACTCAAGGATACATGAGGCATCCGACCGCTCACATCGGTATGAATCAAATCAAGAATCCCTGTCGATCTGTTGTCACTACTAGGAAAAGGGGATTTGGCAAACTTCCCCATAACACATCCTCTGCATTTATCAATGTGATCAGAACTGAAATCTGGCACAGCTGTGGTGATCTCCCGCAATGTTCTCAAGGCCCCATGATACATGTGCCCCATCCTGCGGTGTCAAATCTTGCACAGCACTGAACTACTAGCTCTGCTGCCGGTACTACTACTCAATGCCATAAGGGGTTGGAATGAAAACTTGTACACCTTGGCATGGCGCACACCAATCACTCTCGCTGAAGAAGCTAGAGTGCCCCTAGGATATATAAGCACTTGCCCTCTCCTGAACAATACCTCATACCCTTTGTCCTCCATTGCTGAAACAGATATAAGGTTCTTGTTCATCCCTGGCACATAGAGAACATCAGACACTTTCAAGGGAGGTTTGGGTTCCCTATCAAATGTCAATGTTCACACTGAATGCTCTAACAATGCTGTTGTCTCCGAGTACTACCTCTATATCAATGCCACTCTCTGAAAGCTCCGAGAAGTACTCCCAGACTCTTGTCATATGACGGGAAGCCCCACTGTCAACATACCAAATACCCGAATATGCTCCGCTAGTGGGGGGAAGTGCACACTCCCTCTTAACTTGTATGGTAGGTGATGCTGCACTAGTGGACTCAAATGCAATGAACCCAAACTCTCGGTCAAAGCTCTCCGAGAAGTCCTCTATCTTCGCTGATGCTACCATGGTCTTGTACTTTCCCTTCTTTTTCTTCTCCGGACACACAACTGCATAGTGTCCCAACTTCTGACAATTCCAATACTTGACTTTGGAAAAGTCCTTCTCCTTGTTCACTTGCTTACCTTTACCTTTGCCTTTGCCCCCACCACCACTTGTGGAAGCTTGCTTCTTTCCTTTGCCCTTCTTGCCCCTTGCTAACAATGCTACATTGTCATCCTCCTCTATCTGTTTGGCTGTCCCAAGATGGTTCTTTCTGATTTCATTCTGAATGCAATCATCCCACAACCTCTCCCATCTGGGAAGGTTCTCTTGTGCAACAATCCCATCCACAAAACTCTCCTAAGTCTTGGGAAAACCATTCAGTGTAATCCACACCAACTCAGTGGGTGGAATGGTCTCTCTAACAACAACCAACTCATCTCTCACAGAAGTGATCTTTGTGAGGTATGCTGTAACACCATCAGTGTTAGCCATTTTAATGGCCTTCATCTTTTCCCTTAGGACCATTTTCCTGTTTTCATTGGTGCTCTGGTAAAGATTGGTCAAGGCTGTCCACATCTCATGTGCATATGTCTTTCCTCTCACATGAGGAACGATATGGTCTTTAACACCATCCAGAATCAGTATTTTTCCCTTGACATTCTTCTTGTTAAAATTAGCCAACTGTATAGGGTCAACAGGTACTGCTACTGGGTGCTGTGTGGTGTGAACCATTATGCCCCAGACTTCCGTCTCCTCAAAGATGCTCTGGGTTCCCTCCCTCCATGCATTATAGTTGCTCTGCCCATCCAACCTATCCTCCACCCTCAAGCCCAAAGACATGCGTGCTGTCCTAACAAATTGAAAATTTCAACGCTGTGGTAAAGGTTCAGTTTTCTGTGTGAAAATAGCTTGCTGTAATTTTTCACTTGCTGTCCCAAATTGCACTTTTCAGCCACCCAAGCTCTAATACCATGTAGAAATTTTAGACCGAACCCTGGTTATTAGTTTCTCTTTATCACTCCCATATAGTTAAATGCCTATTCCCATAATCATACATTCAAAATTCTGGAAATGATAAATATTTATGAAAACACAAATTCTGGAAATTTCATAGTGCTGGAAATTGCAGAAATAAAACATAGAAAATATTTCAGCCACACATAGAAAATTAACACGCTGATTTTTGGTCAATATGACTCTGGAAAAACCCCCTACAACTCTAGGGGAAAACTAGTTGGAGAGCTCTTCTTTCTTTCTGAATATTGCTTTTACAGTGAAACAGAAAAAACACAGTAAAAATTACAGCAACAAAAATTATAGACTTATCTCAATTTTCGTGCTTGAACTCCGCGTCGGAAATTGTGCCAAATCAACAACTTACAAAACATAAAATTTTACAACATTAATGACAGCGATAAATGTTGTACGACAACCTCGAACAACATGCTGGAACAACTGTACAGAACTATACGAATGTGTACAGTAGCCCTCCTCGAAATCCGTGCCCAAAAATGCCTCGAAATATGCGTTGAAGCTGCTGTCCTTTTTCTCTATTTTTGTGCCAAAAATATCTGCATTACTTCTCCTAGATTTTCGTGCCTAGATTTTGCCTCTGACTACATGCTTAATGCTATTGTCCTCATCCTCGATTTTCGTGCCTCCCTTTCTTAGAAACAGTGCCTCTCTCTTGCTGTACGGATTTCTGCCAATATTGATGCTGTACAGATTTGCTGAGTGTCCTTGCTGCTCTCCTCCAACTTCTCACTGCTCAGAAATTTCTCCTGCTCTCCTTCTCTCTTTCTCTCAATCTGCTCATGAAAAGAATGATGACCTTTTCACTTCTTTTCTTCCTTTAACCTAACCCTAAGTGACTTTTGGGGAATCCCTAAATCCAATCGCTGAGATAGCTTTAGATCTAGGACTGAGATTAAATGTGCATTTAAATCTCACTTTCTATTTTTTAGTTCACCCCACTTAAATAAAGACCCACTTAGCCTTTTATTTCCAGAGTCACTTTTTCACTTTCTAATTTCACATTGACTTTAATAAAGTCACTTTAAAATTAGACTTAGTAACTTTATCACTTATAAAGTCACTTTTAAATTAGATTTGAATTTACCACTTATAAAGTCACTTTAGGAGAAAAGTACAAATACATTTGAACACTTTTCCCTAGGCCAAAGATCAAAGCCTTAGGGAACCACTTGTCCTCTTTTACCCAAATTTTAACATGCACCCCATATCACATAAAATGCACCCCTAGCATGTTTAATTGGAGCATCCCAAAAGCTAACACTCCCTCTTTAAGAGAAAAGTGATTTTACTAACATTGGTCCTCTCTTGTTGGATCTCAACTAAGCTTGTCTTTTGCAAATATAACTATGTTGTAGTCTTAGAATCAATCATTGATCCTCCCAAAGGTTGTTCAATAACCCAAGATATTATCTACTATCTTGAACCTTCCCTATGTTAGGGGTGTGACCACTTGTGAGGTTGAAGGAACTTGTAGAATTTCCTTGAAATTTTCCAATTGCTCTAATGAACAATCTGGAAACTAGTTTCTTTTCATTAAGACACAGAAGTTCTCTACTTGTTTGCAGCGGAATAGGAACACAAGTAAACATAGTTACACAATGACAAAACCACAATATTTTCTAGGGAACCCGATTGGGAAAACCCTCTTCTTGTTTGAGAATTTTATTGCTAGAATATGGAGCAATAGATCTTACAATACAAACTTGTTTCAATAGAAAACAATCTTGTTCTCCTTACTTGTCCTAAGCTGAAACCCTTTACTTGCTCGCTGATCCTGCTTCTCCTTATTTCCTCCTAAATCCTTACGCATAAGGGTCTCCTATTATTTAGGAATTACTTCCTAAATCCTTGCGCACATCCCAATGAAATCTCTTCTACCAATCTATGCACAAATAACTCCTTAGCACACTTTTTCTCTCACAAGCTTTTGCACACAAACTCGTGCTCTCTATTTCCTTGTCTCACTAACTCGTGCTCTCAAAACAATTGATCAACTCTGTGCCTTCGTCCTCCGTATAAGAAATTCGCATTAGCTAAATATGGGAAGTTTGTTTTTGGAAGTCGAACTTGTGATTGTTGAGTTAATTGAGTCCAAGTGACTCATGCAACTTGTCTAGTCTCAATTTAGAACTTGAGACTCAGTCACTTTTCTTTTCCAGTTCAAACTCGCAGTAGAAGACAACAAACTGTGCCTTTCCACTCCTACACATTATTCAAACTACTTCATGAACTGTCCTAATTTATAAGTGTTGAGAAATCAATGCCAGTGGAATTAGGGTTTTGATTCCTCTTTCTTGATAATTATTTGTGAATTACGTTGGCTTCTTTTACTTCTTTCTTATATTATCTCTCATCAAGCAATTGCCAAATTATGTGTGTAGGAAGATCACAAAATAAGAGACACAAGATATAGGCACTCAGCTAGGGAATAACCCCTATCTAGGGGAAAACCTAGTCAAACTTCTTCAATAGTTTTCATGAGATAATCCATGACTCTTCAACCTAGACACAAACTTCCTCCTACCACCAAGTCAACCCTTCCTTCCAGCAGCTTTGATCTAGACCTTCGACCTTGTAGCAACAAAACTGTGATCTATGCAGCAAGAACACTTCGACCCCAACAACTTCGACCTTCTGCAAATTCGACCCCAACAACTTCGACCTTCTGCAAATTCGACCCCAACAACTTCGACCTTTTGCAAATTTGACACCAACAACCTTGACCTCTTGCAAATTCGACCCCAACAACTTCAACTTTGCAACTGCAAAATTTCGATCCCTGCAACTGCAACACTTAGATTTTGTAACGCCCAGTAAATTTGTAGAAAGGAGAGAGATAGGTATCCCAAAAACTTCGATCCTGCAATTCTCCTTCTCCTCCTTGCACTTTGCACTTTTTCAGCACTGCTTCTTGTGTATATCAAACTTGTTGAGTGATGAGCAAATGGATCAAACTGCCCTTCTATATATAGCCTTCTTGTGGGTCGAATTGCTCTCATGTAAGCTGACTTCATTAGGCGAGGGCCGACTTGGTGTGGAGGTGACAAATTACATATTTGATTCAATAATAATCCTTTTTGCATGATTCAAAAGCCCAAGAAGAGTCTCATAAACTGTACAATGACTCTAATGACTCAATATAAATCCTAGAAGTCCTCAATGGGGACTTTGACCTATATAATGATGACCCAAGCATGAAACCCATGCTTTAATAAGTCATTGTAATAATAACAAAATTTTCATTTTCATTCTTTTGATAAGTATATTTCATAATGACTCAAATACAAATATGAAGACCGAACCTAGTTTCATTCTTCAACACTCCCTCTTAACTAAGGAGGTATTCATAATGACATATACAAGTACAAGGAAGATCTCAAAACATATGAAACATGAAGAGTTTAGGCACTGCAATGCCATGGACGAGATTCCTGACCAGGGCAATCTATCCAGGTCCTCAAATAGTTTAGGCACTCATGATGCCACAAATTAGATTCCTAACTAGCGCAATCTATCCGGGTGGGACTAAGATGGGCTAAATCTTTCAGCCACTCTAGGTACCATCATGCTTACTTGCTAACCATCAACCCATGGATCCATGTGTGTAATGCATGGTCATAGCTCTATGACTGACACCATCCTCCCTCCTTTGGGAACTAGACATCAACACATAGTGTCAACCAACTCTCTTTCCAGGCAATGTGTATCACACACAAAGCCTCAACAAATATCTTCCAAACTTTTATCATTATCAACAAGATTAACAATATCAACTAAATGAAGCATGCTTTTAAGATATTCAAACTTCTTATTAGGAAGAGACTTTGTTAGTATATCAACTACCTGATCGTCGGTCAGGGCATACTGTAGCTTCATGATCCCATCCTGCACCAAGCTCCTAATGTAGTGGAACTTATTGTTGATATGCTTCGTCCTAGCATGTAACACGGTATTATCAGACATCTTGATGCAACTTTGATTGTCATAATGTATCACATCAGGAACTAGAGACTTCTCAAACAAATCTCACAGAATTTTTCTCAACCATACAACCTCCTTTCCTACTTCACATGCAATGGGATCTTGCTTTCTACTTATCCATGAGATCATGGTAGATCCCAAACTAAAACATCCACCTGTAGTGCTTCTTCCATCGGTCTCACTTCCACCCCAATCAGAATCTGTGAAAATTGTCAGCTTGACTTCCTTGATATCGTACTTTATGTAGTGATGTATGGTGCCACCTAGATATCTCAATATATGCTTGGTAGCTATCCAGTGATCATGACGATGCTCCAACTGAAATTGACTTAGGAATGTTTACAACAAAACATATATACGACCTAGTATTTACCAGATACATCAGAGAACCCACCAATTTACAAAAGGAGGTAGGATCCATGTGACTTGAGTCAGAGCTTCTCAACTTCTTGAGATTGGCAATCATGCGAGAAGTCATGGGCTTGGAATCCATCATCTCGAATTTCTGCAACAACTTGATTATATACTTTCCCTGCCCCAGATATATCTCCCCAGATTTTTGCCATACTTCTAGACCTAAGTAATAATGCATCAGTCCCAGATCCTTCATCTCAAACTCGGCTGCCAACATATCCTTCACTCCACACCTGTAATGAATATATCATCCACATATAGTAGAATAATCACTGGCTCATTATCCACAACTTTGATGTAGAGGTTTGGATGAGCAATGCTTTTAACGAACCCAATTCTTAGAAGGTATACATCAATTCTTGCATACCATGCCCTAGGAGCTTGCTTAAAACCATATAGAGCCTTCTTGAGTCTACATACACGAGTGTCTTTGCTATTTACTTCAAAGCCCTCAGGTTGTTCAATGTATTCTTCATCGATGGTCCCATTCAGATTTTTACATCTATTTGATGGATATTCCATCACATTGTAACAACCAATGAAACCAAGGATCTTATAGTAGTATATATTGCGGTAGGTGCAAAGTTTTCTTCATAATCTATGCCTTCCTTTTGAGAGAAACCCCTTGCCACAAATCTAGCTTTGTACTTATCTATGCATGCATCAACAATGTGCTTGATCTTGTAGATCCATTTAGAAGCGACAACTGATTTGTCACTAGGTATAGGAACAATTTCCCAATCCTATTCTTCATGATGGATTGATATTCCTGCATAGCCTTCTTCCATACTTGTTGATGAGCAACTTCTTCAAATATAGTTGGTTCAACTTCTATTAGTTTTGTCATGAGTGCAACATATCCGAAATATCTTTTTGGTCTTTTGCTTTCTCTAAAGGTTCCTTTTGCAACTCCATGTCCATGTCCTTCAGCGTCTTCAAGAGTAGCTTTTAATCAATTTGGCCTATTCCTTGTGTTGGGTATGATCACAAGTTGAATAGGCTCATTTGGTCCTCCTCCTTCTTGAATTGTAGTAGGACTGTCGTGGTGCTCTTCTTCTTCGAATAGGGGAATGTCTTCATCATCAGAATCAATTGGAATATCCTTGGATCTTTTGTAGGCATGATTTTCATCAAATATAACGTCCCTGCTTACTTCAATATGTCTTCCTTCCTTGATGCATGATGAATAAAGCTATGGAATAGGCCTAGGAGACTTGGGACGTGATCAACAAGTGAGTACACCCTAGAGTGTTTTTTTCTTTCAGTTAGCTAATTATTCCTGCATTTTAGCGACGAATAATTAACTGAGCTTTTTCACTCACCGCATACCCCTAGAGCTGGGGTGACAACTTGAAGGTTGAGCTCTTGGTCCATCTTAGTGTCTATGGTTGATGTATATTACCATGCTAGGTCATCTCTAAAATTTCGTGGAATTTGACGAAGTCTAAATAGGATTTTTTAATATGTAAAATTCTCACAGGACAACTATTTTTAATTAATTTTTATGTAAAATGTACTGAAGTGATGCCAGAAGATGTTGAGGGTGTTTGAGTACTCAAAATTCGTCCTCTCCACTTCAACATTCTTCTAGGATACACTTTGAGGGATAAAAAATCACTTATGACCCCTCAAAACCCATTCTTCCTAAGTCTAGTGGGAAAATTGGAAATAAATTGCTAGAAAATTAATAAGTGGAGAAAATAATAAATAATTCCACATGACAAATGAAGTGGAAATGACAAGTCAAATCAAATTCAATCAAAGGACAAGTCAAATGGTGATATGGCATCACACATCATCTCAAGAGTTCTTGCACACAAAGAGTTCGAGTTAATGGCTCATGGTGGGGCCGATTTCCTACTTGGCAAGTTGAATATTCTCCTAAAGGATCAACGCAGGGATTGCGATTGAGTTAGAGGGTTTGATTGAGATTATGGTGGAGTGTGTCTCCACCAGCACTCACTCCATCTTACACTTGTACGCACAACAGATCTACCTCAGTCTACACGCAAATTAGATCATTGTTCACGCAACCTTGAAGAGCAGTTTGTTGGTTTGATTGTAGAGGTGTCATCACACAAATTCGTGGCATCTTCTTGTTGAGAAATTAGTGGGAATATGCTCACCCATCACCTACCTTTATCCACACTTGGCAGCCATCGAATTATGTACGAAGAAAGGAGGAGCACACTGTCCGTTGATGCCACATACCAATAGTTTGATCCCACACTTGTCTTGGTATCTCTACACTTGTGATTCTATTTCCCTCATTGGGATTGTCATCTTCTCCACTTGTCATTGGACTTCTCCAATTTTTGTATAAATCCACCATGGGAGCTCCCATTTCCATGGTTGGAAGCTTGATGCTTGTTACTATACTCAAATTTCTATTGCAATAAAAGGAAAGTCTTTGGGGTCCACTTCTTTGTCTTGTGATGCTATTGCTTGAGTATGGGGTAAAATTTTCCATTTGATTTTGTTCTTCATGCTATGATTATGTTCCATTGAATTTATATTGCTTAGCTAGTTGATTTTGTGCATTGCCTAAGGGCATTATTGTCTAGGGAGGGGAGATTTGTAACTATTTCCAATTTCCGTTGAGCTTGGCATATCTTGAGCACTGTTGTAATTTGTTGTTCTCAGTTGAACAACAATTTCAACCTTGGCTTCATATGACAAGACTCCTATTGCATTAACAATTGGTTTGCAAGTGTTTCTTATGTTCAAAGGCAAATTACCAAGTTCCTTTGGAGATTCGTGACATCTTTGGTTGGATCATCCATCTCCAATGACATCAAGGAGCCCACAAGTCTCTTAAGCTAAGGATTCTCCAAACACATCATTGGACAAATAATAAGGGGTTTTCTATAAGCCTTGTTTTCTTCCTTCCATCAAATTTGAAATTCAAATTCAATTGGTTACTTTAAATTGTGAATTATTGTTTTATATCAAGCATTTGAGGCTAAATGGTTGGGTTTAAATCCCAACTTTCACTCATTAGATCAGCCCATGCGAGTTGATCTAGTGAGGAGGTTACTGTAACATAAGTGTATTGTAATCTCATTTCATCCACAAGCTTTTAAATGCATGCAAGTCAAGTCTTCCTCTTGCTTATTTCGACGTTATTTCTCTTGCATGCTAACTCTTTGCTTGCTGTCCTATAGGTGTTCTTGGAGGAAAATTCGAGTTTACAAGGAAAGCCAAAGCACATGCCTGAGAGCCCTTTCCACTTGAAGCTTCAAGATCAATACTTTCTCTTCTCTATTCATCCTTCCCCTTTTCCAAGAACCTCACATGCTTGAGGAATTGTAACTCTTGTATTTCATCATTCACTCAGGACTTTCAAGCCTTCTTCAAGAAGAAGTCTTAAGCAGATTTGTAATCATTCATTTGTAACTTGTTGGGAAAGAGTGATTTTTGGTTTTCAAGCTCATATTGTAAACTCTTCCCAAAATCTAAGTCCCTCATTTCTATAAGAGAGCCATCACATCACTAACTAATAGTAGATTTCCCCTTGGCATCCCATCCTTCTCTCTTTTGAGGGTAGGAAATCTTGTGCGCTTGTTGTGATTTTTCATTTTTTTTTCCATTCTGCATACAACTAGATTACGTACATTTCATTTTTTTGCTTCATGATAATTATCTGTTAATATTGGACAACTAGGTCCAAACTCTGGGTTGTACTGCTCAGATGACGATCCCAATATTTTTATTGGATTCCTCTTTCGGAGAGGTGTAAGATTGATCTAAAGATCATCTCGATCGGATGAGCATAACATGCACTTTGAATTTATTCCACTTATGTGCTAGGTCGGCATGGAATAAAATATAGACTTAAATGTCTTAAAGGACGTGTCACACACCCCAAAGATTCCTATATATTGGAGAGACTTAGAGTTCATTTGGTACACACATTTTGTGTGGAGGAATTGTCTCTCTGGATAGCATTAGAGTTGCTTCTTTGTTTGGGTTGTTCTGGGGTTATGTGTGACACGCTTGGCTGAATGACCTATTGGAGACTTTGCTGGTAGAATCATCCTGCTAATCGCCGTAACGCCACCATTCATCATCTCTGTTTTGGTTTGTCTTCTATTGATCTATTTGTATGTTCTATTTGCTTCAGTATTGTGCCCTAATCTGAAATGGCATAGAACATGTTTAGAATTTAACATGGTATCGGAGTTGGGTTGAAGACAATGCCCTAGGCTTGAATCAGCGTGAGCAAGTCTGCCCTAGTTAGCGTGGAAGAAGGGTTGAATCAGCATGAGCAAGTCTGCCCTAGTTAGCGTGGAAGGAGCTGTAGGTGATAGCGTATTGTTGAGGTATGTTTATGGGCCAAGACAGATCTGGTTAGGTTTGTTTTAAGTTTGGGTAGCAGCAAGGGAAGGCTCAAGATAACGTGGAAGAGAGTCCACCTCAAGACAACGTGGAGAGGTTTAAATAAAGACCGAATTTCTGTAGGGTATGCCATCTAGGATGAAGTACTGCTTCAGGGGCAAAACATATTCGAGATTGCTGGATTAATTGGCCGAGAAGCTAACATACTAAACGCTGTTATATGAGGCTAGTTTAAAGGCTAAACCGGAGTGAGGAATCCTGCTGAGGTAAACCGCATTACCTAGTCTCCAAATTCTGGGCAGCGTGAAGGATTGAGGACTGTTTGAAGTCTATCCTGGGTAACCAAGTGCAGGAAGTGAGGCCGAGGTCCCTGTGGAAGAAGACCGCAAGAGATGGACTACCACAAGGTTGCGTGGTGCCTTCCAGCACTTGGTTGTGTGGCTGTTTCACCTAGCAGCAGGGCCGAGGAATCATGGATGATTTGAGGACTGTTTGGGTATGTTTTGGGTCTGGTTCTGAAGTTTTTTTTTTTTGGCAGATCATTCGTAAGAAGGCCATAGTCCTGTACTGAAGCCAGAAGGAGGGTCGAGCCCTAGATCTCTGTTTGTGGAGGGCCATGAGTCTGATCAGAGGGCTGGAAGTAGCCTTACTTGCCAAAGAAGTATAGAGAAAACTCATAAGGAGGTAGTCACAGTTTTAGAAGAATACTTCTGCAGCAGATCAGGGATGGAAATGATTGATGATTAGCCCTAACCAGACCGAGTTCAATAACAGAAGGAGAAGACCTAAATCAGTGAAGTAAAAGATATGATTCCAGGTGTTGGGTCCAGTGATGGAGGTCCCATCTGGATAGTAAGTAAAGAAGGCTGCATAGAGGTTAGGAGAAATGGATTATGTTACAACATGCTGTTGTGATAGGCCGCAGGGCTCATCAACCTCAAATAAGGGCAGCGTGGGAGTGTTTGGGCTCAGAAATTCAACCTTAGGGACCAACGAAGGGCAGTATAGAGTGTGCCTAAAAGAGGCCGGTTTGTTGAAGATACAGAAGATTGTTAAGGGCATAGCACACAGCTGGGCCAAAATTAGAGGGTTATCAAGGTGGACAGCCACCTAAGGAGGCAGTATGGCATTGGAGGAACACCTCCTTGG
>MU968411.1:4439938-4496615 GCA_034641835.2 Pinus albicaulis | reverse complement strand
AAACAACTTGAGCAGGAGACAGAGTTTTAACACTTTGAAAATTTCTATTTCATTAAAAAAAAACTATTACAGACTTCCTCACTGAGAGGGATTCCAAAAAGCCAGGACTGCTACACACGCAGTGCCAAAGTTAACTCTCTGTACTACAAACAGTGCTCTCTGTCTAATGAAATCCACACTGCTGTGTATCTCTGTTGTTTCCGCGCTGCTATGCGAAACATTAAGACAATACAATAAAATCTCACTGTACAGGCTCACGGGCCTTTTCATTTTATATATGCCGCGCATATATATTAAAACATTACAAAAAACATATGAAAACTTGAAACAAAAAAAAATAAAACCATTAAATTGTTGGTCCCACATAATCAACGCGTTTTGAACGCGCGATCAAACTATTAATCACAATGTATAACCTTATCGGGTCCGCTTTTTTTCAAACACAATAAGCGCTACAACCAAAAGTTCCGATTGCGATTACACTATGGACGCGATGGACCATTTTAATTCCATTTCATAAACCTCATCGGGTCCGGAAATTCAGTTGGTGCGATCGAGACATGCTACGAAGAAGTTTCGATTGCGATTGGATTATCGGATGCGATTGGCGCATAAACTGTGGTGTAAAAAACAATCGGGTCCGGCGTTCAATCGGAGGTCATAACAAAGATGCTCCGATTGAGCCTTGCGATTGAGCTCCTGCGATCCCATTAAAACATCGCCACGTGGTCTTGTGGACCCACGGGCCTCCGTTGCTGTGGTGAGGGCGATTTACAATAAGGTTTGGTTGTAATATATACAACCGTTCCGCTTTACGGAACTCCGCCATATCAACAAGACACTTGAGTATTGTAACATTGCGATTTGCGATTGCGATTTAATCGCATCGCATAGCAAACTCTTCATCAACAAGACACTGCGGTTGTTGAGGGCTTTAAAGCCCGAAATGACTGGTTTTTAATAAGTCTGCTCCTCCGTAGACAAAAACGGCTCTGTCCATTACGAAATCAAATCTCCTCTGCTATACTTGGCTGCGGCCCATATCAAATTAATTTCTCCTTACGGATTCTCCATCATTCTTCTTAAATACAGAGTGTTGTGCACTCAGAATTCTGTTGCTCTGCCTTTGTACTTGTTTTCTTCCTGCCCAAAGGCATGGCAGGTGACTTTAATATTTTCAACACTCCCCCTTAAAGTTAGCTGCTGGGTTATCCATCATACCCAAGCATTTTCTTAAAAATTCAAAGCTTTTCTGTCCCAATGGTTTAGTTAAAATATCTGCATATTGCTCCTCTGTTTTACAATGCTGTAAAACAACTTCACCATTGTTTACCAATTCTCTGATATAATGAAACTTCGTATCTATGTGCTTTGTTCTTTTGTGAAACACATAATTTTTTGACAATGCAATAGCTGAGCTATTGTCACAATAAATCACAGTGCCCTTTACCTGTTCTTGGCACAAACTTCTTAGCATTCTTCTCATCCAAATTGCTTGACACGCTGCTGCTGTAGCTTCCACATATTCTGCCTCTGCTGTAGATAATGCTACAATCGGCTGTTTCTTAGAAGCCCATGAAATGACTCCTGAACCCATATGAAAAACATAACCGGAAGTGCTCTTCCGATCATCTACACTTCCAGCCCAATCACTGTCAGTGTAACCAACTAATTCTGAACTTTCTGAAGTAGTATATAAAAAATATACTAGTTCCTTTCTGACACCTCAAATTCTCTTTCTTGCTTGCGGTAATGCTTCTTGGCTTCTCCATAATGTAATTGAAACTATGACATACATTATATCCGGCCTAGTTGCGATCAAATACATTAGGTTGCCAACTAGCATACAAACTTGGATCGAAATCCTTGCTGCTGTCATTCTTACTCAACTTCAATCCCATTACTGTGGGAGTAATTGCAGCTTTGCACTCCTGCATGTTGAATCTTTCCAAAACTTGATTCACATACTTTGTTTGAGAAACAAAAATTCCTTTCTCACCTTGTTCCACTTCTATTCCCAAGAAGTATCTTAATAAACCCATGTCAGTCATTTCAAATTCATCTTTCATGACTGTTTTAAAATTTTCAACAAGGTAATCATCATTACCTGTAAAAATTAAATCATCAACATATAAAACAACAATCAATAACTTACCATCCTTTTCTTTGATGTAGAGTGTGGGTTCTCCCTCACACTTTTCAAATCCATTATCCAATAGATAAGAATCTATTCTGCTGTACCATGCTCTTGGTGCTTGTTTCAGCCCATAAAGAGCTTTCTTAAATTTACAGACCTTATGCTCTTGGCCTTTCTTCTCATATCCAAGAGGTTGTTCCACATATACCTCTTCCATTAAAACTCCATTTAAAAATGCGGATTTTACATCCATTTGGTATACTTTCCATTTGTTTTGTGCTGCTATGGACATCACTGCTCTTACCGTCTCCATTCTTGAAACTGGTGCAAAAGTTTCTTCATAATCAATCCCTTGCTTCTGCTTATATCCTTTGACAACAAGTCTGGCCTTGTGTCTTTCTATTTTTCCTTCAGCATTGCTTTTGGTCTTGTATACCCATTTAACTCCAATGACTTCTTTACCTTCTGGGAGATCAACCAACTCCCATGTTTTGTTCTTCTCTATGGCTTTAATTTCTTCATCCATAGCTTCTATCCATTTTCTATCTTTAATGGCATCTTCAAAATGAATAGGATCATCAACTTGACAATACAAAGCAAATAAGGAATTCATACCTTCGTTTGCTTCTCCTTGCTCATAGATTTCTCTAAGGCTTCTGAATCTTGTTCCTCTTTCACTTGGTGTAGCCGTGCTTGATGAAGCACTCGATTCTGCTCCTTGTGGTGTACTCGGTGAACCATTGCCGCTTCTTCTCAAGGGTGTTCTTACTGCCGCTTGAGGCGTCCCTTGCTGGCCTTGCGCTGCTGGAGGTTGTGCAATGGATGGGTTATTAATCTCAACCACATCTACATCATCTTCATCATGAGATAAACAGTTTTTGACATTGACTGTTTTCTCAATGCTTCCATCCCACGCTTCCTCTTCGATGAATTGCACATCTCTGCTAATTACAAACTTCTTTGTGGATGGGTTATACAGTCTGTATCCTTTAGAATCTTCACAGTATCCAAGGAAAATGCACTTCTCCCCCTTACTGTCCAATTTCTTTCTGAATTTGTCTGGAATGTGTGCATATGCTACACACCCAAAAACTGTCATGTGGGTGACTCCCTGTTTTCTGCCACTCCACGCTTCTTCTGGAACCTTGTTCATTACAGATTTTGTGAGGCATCTATTCAAAATATATACAACACAGTTTGCTGCTTCTGCCCAATACTCATTCGGCAAGTGCTTTTCCTTCAGCATACTTCTCACCATCTCCATTATGGTTCGATTCTTCCTTTCAGCAACTCCATTCTATTGCGGCGTGTACCTGGTGGTAAATTGCTTGTGTATGTCGTTCTCTCTGCAAAAACGCAGAAATTATTTTGAGATATATTCTCCTCCTTTATATGTTCTGAGGACTTTAATGTGCAGTCCGCTCTGTTTTTCTACAAGAGCTTTAAATTGACGAAATTTATGAAAGACTTCACTCTTATATTTTAAGAAATAAACCCACACTTTTCGTGTGAAATCATCAATGAAAGTCAGCATGTAATTTCTGCCCGAAACAGATGCTGTTTGCATCGGCCCACATAAATCTGAGTGGATTATTTCCAAAGGTGCTTTCGCCCTTATGATTTTCCCTGAAGGAAAATTTTCTCTGTGTTGCTTTCCCAAGATGCAGCCTTCACATAGGCTGTCAGGCTTCTCTATCAGTGGTAATACTCTTACCATTCCTTTTCTGTGCAGCAAATTTAATCCTCCGAAATTGAGATGTCCAAATCTCAGGTGCCATAACCAATTTTCATCTTTCTCTTCCTTCTGGAAGGCTTCTTGTGTTACAGCTGCTACATTCGTTCCTTTTCCCTTCAAGTCAGTGTTGAGCTTGAGTGGAAACATTCTATTGCTAGTCATTTGAATTTCAGCAATAATTTTCTTACTTGGAGGAATATCTTTTATTGTGCACACATCATCTTTGAATATTACATTGTAACCTTTGTTTATGAGCTGCCCAATGCTCAAAAGATTACATTTCAGACCTGGAACATAATACACATCAGGGAAAATTTTTTGCTCCCCATTCCTTGCTCTAATACTCACTCTGCCTTTTCCTTTGACAGATATTTTAGTATCAGTCCCTGTGGTCACTTCAGATTTAACTTCTTCATCAAGATTGGCAAACATTGCTCTGTTTCCAGTCATATGATTACTACATCCAGAATCTAAGAACCAAACATCATCATTTCTATCTTGTGCTACATTACAAGCTAACAACACATTACTTGGGTTCTTTTCCTCTTTTGCTACATTAGCATTCTGCTTATTTTTCATGTCATTTTGCTTCTTTCTACATTCATTGGCATAGTGCCCATATTTTTTGCAATAATGACACTGTACATTGGATTTGTCATACCTCTGTCCATGAGCATGTTGGTGTTGATGTCCACCTTGTTGGTTGTTGCATTGGCCATGGCTATGGCTTTGACTGTTGCTCCTTCCATGTGAATGTGAAGGGCTGTTCCTTCCACCTCTATTCTGGCTTCTGCCTCTTCCTCTTCCTTTTCCTTGACCTCTTCCTCTTCCTGAAGGCATCTGGGTCTTGAAGGCATGCTCAAGAGATGAATGTTCATCTCTGCTCAATCTCTTTTCATGAGTAGTGAGGCATGAAGTTCATCCACTGTGAACTGTGAGAGATCTTTGGTCTCTTCTATGGTAGTTACAATAACATCAAACTTTGAGGGTAAGCATCTCAAAAGTTTCTCCACAATCCTTCTCTCTTAAAGAGTTTCTCCATGGGATCTTATATGAGTTACAATCCCAATCACATGTGTAAAGAATGTATCAACACTGTCTGACTCTTTCATGCAAAGAGTTTCAAAATCTCTTCTCAGCAATTGAAGTTTTGCTGTTTTAACTTTCTCCATACCTTGATAGGCTACTTTCAGAGTTTCCCATGCCTCCTTGGATTTCTTAGCTACTGCTATCCTTGGAAACACACTCTCATTTACAGCTTGATACAAATGGAAGAGAGCTTTAGCATCTTTCTTCCTATTATTCTTCAACACATCCTTCTCTGCTTGAGTTAAGGCATTAAAAGCCTGCTCATCAGCTGGTTCTGTGAAACCATCTTCTACTAGTTCCCACAAGTCTTGTGAGACAAACATGGCTCTCATGGTAATGGCCCAATAATCATAGTTCTTTCCATTAAACTGTGGAAACTTAACACTTCCAAGACTCATACCAGTGCTTGGTCCAGCCATTGCTTCAAAACTGAACTCTGAATTTAAACAAACTGTCTTTCCTTTACTGAAAGAACAAACTCCTTTTTAAATACAAAGCAAAAACACTATTATCTTTGAGAAATACCTGAACTTTGACCTCTGTTGAGCTTTTCACGCTGCTGGAGAAAACACTGCAACCGGTCTTCTTCTTCAGCTTCTTTGAATCCTTCAAAGAGCCTGAACTGGCTCTGATACCATGTTGGAATTTTGAGAATTCCAAACAAACAGTAATGGAGAGAATAATCTCCCCTCTACAACACAGAGAAATTTAAACAACTTGAGCAGGAGACAGAGTTTTAACACTTTGAAAATTTCTATTTCATTTAAAAAAAACTATTACAGACTTCCTCACTGAGAGGGATTCCAAAAAGCCAGGATTGCTACACACGTAGTGCCAAAGTTAACTCTCTGTACTACAAACAGTGCTCTCTGTCTAATGAAATCCACACTGCTGTGTATCTCTGTTGTTTCTGCGCTGCTGTGTGAAACATTAAGACAATACAATAAAATCTCACTGTATAGGCTCGCGAGCCTTTTCATTTTATATATGTCGCGCATATATATTAAAACATTACAAAAAACATATGAAAACTTGAAACAAAAAAAAATAAAACCATTAAACTGTTGGTCCCACATAACCAATGCGTTTTGAACGCGCGATCAAACTATTAATCACAATGTATAACCTTATCGGGTCCGCTTTTTTTTAAACAAAATAAGCGCTACAACCAAAAGTTCCGATTGCGATTACACTACGGACGCGATGGACCATTTTAATTCCATTTCATAAACCTCATCGGGTCCGGAAATTCAGTTGGTGCGATCGGGACATGCTACGAAGAAGTTCCAATTGCGATTGGATTATCGGATGCGATTGGCGCATAAACTGTGGTGTAAAAAAACAAATGGGGCCGGCGTTCAATCGGAGGTCATAACAAAGATGCTTCGATTGAGCTCCTGCGATCCCATTAAAACATCGCCACGTGGTCTTGTGGACCCACGGGCCTCCGCTGCTGTGGTGAGGGCGATTTACAATAAGGTTTGGTTGTAATATATACAACCGTTCCGCTTTGCGGAACTCCGCCATATCAACAAGACACTTGAGTATTGTAACATTGCGATTTGCGATTGCGATTTAATTGCATCACATAGAAAAATATTCATCAACAAGACACTGCGGTTGTTGAGGGCTTTACAGCCCGAAATGACTGGTTTTTAATAAGTCTGCTCCTCCGTAGACAAAAACGGCTCTGTCCATTACGAAATCAAATCTCCTCTGCTATACTTGGCTGCGGCCCATATCAAATTAATTTCTCCTTACGGATTCTCCATCATTCTTCTTAAATACAGAGTGCTGTGCACTCAGAATTCTGCTGCTCTACCTTTGTACTTGTTTTCTTCCTGCCCAAAGGCATGGCAGGTGACTTTAATATTTTCAACATAAAGCCTAGCCCATGGGATATCCATCATAAAATATGATGAATATATTCAGTCCTCTCACTCAATCACTCAATTTTTCACTTTATTCGTTATTATTTGTTATTATCTGTTATCAAGTCATGAACATTACTGAATATGTTTTGGCTTTGTGTGGGATCCCTTTTGTGCATAAGGGTATCATTCCATTCAATTTTGATTTGTGTTTACCACAGAGGTTGATTATATGCATATTTAATTGCATTCCTTGTTTCTTTCTTTAGTTTCCGTTTCCTTTGTTTTTCTTAAAAATGCAGTGTCTTTTTCACAAGTTAAAAAATGATGCCATGTTAATTTTCACCTCTTTGTAATGAAAAATAAATTAAATATATTGTAGAATGAGTTTCTTTAATCGAAATAGGGGAAGGGGCAGGGGTAGAGGTAGAGGTAGAGGGGGAACAAGTAGGAATTAACACTTCGGTGTCAGAGGATAATTGAGACCAAGAATTTCAATCCATTTTAATGGAAATTCTCAGTTATTGAGAAATTTTTTGTGCTCGGAGATGGCCAATCTATTAGGGTTTCCTAAAAACCAGTATGAGGCACAACCTCAATCACAAGAACCCCTTTTTCAACAACCTCCTCATGCTGGAAGTCGCATCCCTCCACATACGTCCTCCCCCTCGTCAATCCAAATAACGATGGTTGGGAACAAGCCATTCCTGCACAACATTTGCATTCAAGGAAAGGTTGGCCATACATGCCCCTTCCTAATTGTCATAGTGAAGCTCATATGTCTTTTTTAAAGTCTATTGTTTCTCGTGTCATACACATGTCTCGTTTTGCACCTCAGTCATCCAATCCTTCTCGACATGCCTCCTCTGCACATTGAGCCTCCGAAGAACACAAAACACTGTATAATTTTGTTAGTCAACCATCAAAGTTCCGTATCATCCCCCTTCCCATTGCTACTGAACATGAAAAAAATTCTCAATCTGCCTTTTCTAGTTTATCTCATGGGTCATCACACTCGTTACCATCACGCCTACAAAAAAAGGAGTAACAACCAAATTCAGGCCCATCTCACAGGAAGGGGAATTAATTATAGTTTTTATTTGGGTACAAGTCACACTTTCGACATCATTGTTTACAAGTTTATAGCTTGTTGTTTTTACAATTATTTTCCTAATATTATGTTTATATTTTGACAATAATCAGCACAGGAGAAACACATACAATGTATATATATGTATTTTTTTGATGCACATATGTATTTTGTGGCACCACTTTTCATGTGAATGATAAATTAAAAATACAATGAGACTAGAGATACAATATTTTATTTATGGGATCATGATATGTGAAAACATTGTTTTGGTTGACTGTATATGATTCATGGTTATGGCACAATCTTGCTATGTTTTATAAAGATTAAAATTTACGAGATAATTGAAGTTAATGATTTTAATTTGATTTTTGTTTTAAAATAGAAAAATATTCCAAATCGAATGGAAATGAGGGTGTTGCCTATTAGTGTCTAACTCTTAACTTAAAAATTTCCTAAACTAACCTTTAAAAATTCCTCCTCTTAACCCTAATCACACTGATCAAGAATGCAACTAATATGATTTGTTAAGTTTAGAAATTGTAAAAAATACTTGAGGCCTCTTTAAAAAGAGGTGAGATGTAAGAAGGAAGAGGAAAGAAAGTTGTGAAGATAGGTATGCTACAACAAAATTAGGTTGTCCTTTATTCCTCTTATTTTATTTTTTTATAAATTAGAAATTTGATCTTAATGGTGAAAATAGTTCTATCTCTAAGGAGAGACCAATTAAGTTGACTTCCCTTAATTTTTCAAGGATTTTTGAAGGTATCTTTCATTCTTTCTAACCATTCACTTGTTGTTCAGAAGGTTTGATTTCTATTTCTATTAGTGGTAACAATGATATTTCTGTATGAATCAAGCTGCATGCTCATGAAAATCGCTTGAAGGTTCGTTATGCTGCCGCTTTCATTGGGTTTCCTTGGTTGTTTTATATCAGTATGTACATTATAGTAGTTTGAGTCTTAGAACCAGTCAATGATCTTCGCAGAGACCTACTGTTAATATTCGGTTATTATTTCAATAAAATCGGGATGTTTTTTTATGCAATCTGTATTTTTTTCAATAACTCTCACATTGTATTAAATTTAAGCACTTTTTTTCACAGCTTATGCTGTATAGGATTCCAAAGTTTCGGCCTAAAATACTGACTAGCTTGTTGTTTTTCTAAATCGTATTTTTATTTTTATTTTTAACTGCAACTGATTTCATATCATATTGTGAATATCTATTTATGAATGTATATATCAATTCTCTTTCATTTCATTTAAAGTTTTCGCAATATAAATAAAAAAAACTTAGTATTTTTCTTGTACTTTGTACATTCTAAGAAATTTGTCTCATTTCCTTATTATCATAACAAGATTCAAGGATTTATATAGTTTAGTTTTTCCAACTTAAACAAAATTGTCAACATATATCTCATCTGATTTATCATTGTTTCATCTATTTTATTTTTTATTGCTTTATAATATACTTAATGTTATTAAAATTTCTAGATAAAATGATTATGAAGAAATAACTAATATAGTTTATAAGTATTTTCTCATAAAACGTATTTGAAATTGTTTATTTATTTACTTGATTTGAAAATATTTATTTTTCTTTAATGTATATTTTTAGTCTGTTGTTATTTTAAAGATAAATTATGATCCACCATATTTTAACCATATTGTGAATATCAATTATATACTTATTTATATGGTTAATATGTAAAATTACATATTCAATAATATTAACCATATAATCATTCTAAAAAACCCCTATTCTGTTGGAATTATGACTAATGTGTTGTCCCTGATGGAAACCTACTTGATGAGTTGTCTTTTGATGGCAAACTACTTGATGAATATGTCAACAAGATGTGTCTACATGTGACAGAGAGTTTGGACAAAGACAAAGTAGTTCAAAGATAGAGGAATGATGAAGTGGATGTTTGATAGGTACACGCAGGTTCTATGAAGCAAATCCGCGTACACATGTGGGTATGCAGAAGAAAAGGTGTGTACAGTTTAGCACCATTGTATTCTAAATACCAAGGATATTTACCATGGTATTGGCCCATAGTATTGAGCCCAAAAATGGATATTTGATCCCATGAAAGAATACCATCAGCATTAGTGTGGTTTTGAACTGTGGTATTGGCTAAGGGCTAAGTCGTATAGGGAGATGAAGATCAAAGTGCTTGGGGTGTGAAAGTGATGAATATTTCATGAATTGTTTGATCTAAAACTAAGTATGCACCCAGAAATTTGATAATGGATCAGATCCAATAGATCTAAAATGACTATAGTGATAATGGACTGGTTTGATATGTGATATTATGTTTGACACATGTTTTACTATGTGTGCCGAGAAATGGGTTTGTTCTAAAGGTCTGATGTGCAACAAAGCTATGAGTCAATAGTTCCAAATCTGTACACGGGTTTGATAACCTAAAAGGCGTGTGCATGTGTGGGTTTGATAACCTGAAAGGTGTGTATATATGCGTGTTTCGTGATGTTAAGTCTTGTGTTGATCCTGCACTTTAAACATATTTGTACGTCGGTTTGATTCCTGAAGAGCGCATATACACACATAAGTGCTTTACAGAAAGGGTGTATATAAGCTATGGTTTTGTTGAATAATATTTTTGATTAGTATAATCAGTCTTACTATGTTTATGATGTATGCCAATGAAGTCTTGCTTGATGATCTGGGATTAACAATGATGATTAAAGTTGAATTGATTGATTGAAGATTGATGATGCTACTAGATATATGTGATTGAATATATGTGATGATTCTATGATTATTTTAGAGTGATTCAGTGGTTTAGGGTATAAGCCAGTGCTTGTTTTAGAATAACAATGATTTAGTTTCAGGGTTCCATGTTTTGAGATCTATACACAGGTATGCTTCAAGGAATTCACGTATACACACATATTTGCTAAATTAAAGTGGCATAAATATTCTTAAATTTTATTGATCAGGTTTTTCAATTGGTTCAATGGGTTGATGTAGTGTTTGGGTTCATTATTGATAGTCACATTGAATTGATCTAACCGATTTGATTGTTTGAAAATAAGTTGATTTATTTGGGTCTTAGTTGGTTCAGTGAATGGTTGATTCAATTGGTTCAATGATTGAGTGATTTGTTACAGTGTTTGGTTTCAATTTTGATATTTGGTATTGGGGTTAAATGATTGTAGTGGGTCCAGTCTAAAAAATTGATGAAATGTGGCCTACAACATGTGATTGATTGAATAAGGTGGCTGGAGCTCCCTTCCAATAGGTGCTGAAGAACGAGAGAAGGTTGTAGCCTCTACAGGTGGGTGCCTGCGTGCTGGTATGAGTCTATGAAAATACAATACCGTAAGAATTATTTCATCATAATAAAAAGAAGGCAAAGATGACAACGGTGGTGGTTTTCTCTCACATTGGGTTTCCACCTAAAAATCATGGTGTTCATATGTGTTTCTTATGTTTGATGCTTTGTTTTGTTCTTACTGCACATGGTCACTATATATCTAATGCTGGTGAAGTACTAACATATTGGTTCAAGATAAAATTTACTAAAAACTATTTTGAATGGGTATATGCTATTTGTTAGCATTAAAGTCTCGTACATACCTAGGTTTACTTCAGAATAGTAGCATACAGAAATCAAAATAAGAAAATTAAATAAAGTTTTAAAATATATATTCACCCCCCACCTCAATATTTTTCCTAACAATTGGTATCATAGAAGGTCCTTCATAAGAAGATTGATTGCTTGAAGGAGGATTCATCAAGATGAGCAATCAAGAGGGGACATCTATCAGACCACCATTGTTGAATGAAACCAATCTAATTTTCTAGAAAGTAAGAAAAATAGCTTACTTAGAGTTTCTTGGAGCAGATATATGGGGAATCGTTGAAGGAGGTTATCAATATCCATCCTCAATTCCCACAGATGAAGCAGAAAAGAAGAAATATGAGACCAATGCAAATATTGTCAATTCTTTTTTAGGAATCTTAGCAGAATCAAAATTTTTCAAAGTCATGTAGCTGAATATGGGAAAGGCTATATGGGACAAGATAATCCAAAGTTATGAAGGTGACACCAAGGTAAAAAGTGCCGAACTTCAAAATCTTAGAATTCAATACGAAACTCTCAAAATGCACAATGATGAAAGTATCACAAGTTTCTTTATTAGGGTAGATGAGATCGTGAATTCTATGAGAAATATTGGTGAAGAAATAAAAGAATAATCACTGGTTGAAAAAAAAAATTAAGGTCTCTAACTCCCAAATTTGATTTGAAATTTTCTTCCATAGAAGAAATGCATGAATTGAAGAATACTATTGTTGAACAACTTCATGGGATTCTGTCAGCCTATGAAATGAGAAAAGTGGGTCCTTCAGATATCAGAGAAGTTGCATTCAAAGCAACTGTAAAAGGAAAAGAAAAAGAAGAATCAAGTTATGTATTAGAAGAAGAAGAGACAAACTTCGTAAAGAAACTCCAAGTGGGTACTGAAAGGTTAAGAGGTAAGATTCCCTTCAAGTGTTTTTCTTGTGGTAGAGTTGGTCTTTACACTGCTAAGTGTCACTATAGATAAAATCATGAGAAGGGAAGAAGCTGCAAAAATAAATAGGAGAAGTTTTGAAAACAAGAGAAGTTTTTACAGACATGAAGATCGTGATGTTCTTTCCAATGGCGAAGAAGGTGAGTCTGATCAAGAATATAAATTACTTATGGAATTTGAAGATAGAAGTATTAATGATTTTGATGATAATTTCAGGGTTTCCCTAGAAGAAAAGGATAATTTTATTGAAGAAATAACTCATCTTAAGATTTGTTTAGAATAAGATAAATTAGCAGAAGAAACTTTGAAGAAATGAATCATAGAAAAGGAAGAGCATAATGAAAAGCTAGAATATGAAATATTAAGTCTAAGGAAAGAACTTGAGAAAACAAAAAGTATTAATCATATATTTTCTAAAGGATTTGAAACCTTAGATAAAATCATCAAAGTTCAACGCTCTCCTCTTATAAAGACAAATTTTGGATACAATGAATAAACATCAAAGGCTATAAAGTATTCTACAGAAGCAAGAAGTTATCTAAATGCAGTAAAAGGAAGCCATTAGAGGAAATTTCAGCCTAAAAGTGGCCTCCTAAGAAAAAATAATAAAATAATAGTTAAAATAATAAAAGACGAGTTATGAAGTTTGGAGGGAAATGAATAAAACTACTATTTTAATTGTATTTATGAAGAAAACTACTTTTTTAATTGTATTTTTTTATTATCTCCTTATATTTTTACTCAAATTTCAAGTGTAGACACTTGTTGGATGAAATTATGCATCCAATGAGTACCCATAATGCATACATTTGATAAGACCCACATTGCTAAAAAATGTAGATACATTAAAAAAGCATGTTGAACACACATTTTTAATGTATCTTCAATTTGTATCAATGTGGGTCTTCTCAAAGGTATACATAATGGGTATTCGTTGGATACAAAATTTAATTCTACATCCAACAAGTATCTACACTTGAAATTTGAGTAAACCTATATGGAGAAAAGCCAAAAGTACAATTTTTTTTTCTCTTCCCTCCAAAATATTTATATGTACCTCATTTTAAATTTAAAGGATTTTGATTGGTTTACATAGTATGACATGGAAATTACGTAAAAATTTCATGGGCACTTTTAGGCTGAAATTTCCTCTAATGAGTCAACAAAAATCCAACCTCCAGCAAAAGAATAAAGGACCAAATATTTCCTAGGTAAATTATTGTCGGTTCAATCAAAAGGAAAACAACAGTAGAAGGTATTATACTCCCAAAAACTTCTACTTTAATGGACAATGTTTTGCTTGTCACAATTTTGGTCATAAGGTTGCTCAATGTGTTGCTTACAAAACTATAGTTAAATTCACGAACCATAGTCAACATGGTTAAGCATTGTCATCTATAGTTAAATAGTTGACCAAATAACATTAAGTAATTAACTAAATTAATGAAGTTTGATGTTGAAATAAAGCAAAATACAATAAATATAAATTTTCTTTTTAAATTTTTTTATTATAAATAATTAGATATGTAAATAGTTAAACACTAAAGATAAAAACTAAAATTTGACATTACAATGTGACAAATAAAAATCTTTGTCACAATGTAGCCATAAATACATTGACATTTTAAGTGAAAAAAAATGTTGATGTCACTATGTGTCGAATACAAATCATTGCGGCAATGTGATGAAAACAAATTGATGTTGTACTTTGAACAACAAAAAAATCGACATTACGATGGATCATACAAATATCCTTATTTCAATAAGATGATAACGACATTGACATCACAATTTGACAAACAAATTTTGATGTTTCTATATATCAAATATAAACCAATGTAACATGGTATGAAAAACACAAATTGATGTTCTAGTTTGAGCAACCAAAAAAATGACATTACAACATTGAACGTCCTTGTTGTAATATGAAAATAAAAAATAAAGTTTGTGCTCGTGAACTATAGTTATCTTGTTCAACCATATTTAAGTAGGTGAATCATATTCTCTCATCATCAAACTTGGTCACCATGTCCATCCATGGTTAACCATAGTCAACCATAAACAACAAATTCCACAATGGTGTGCTTGATTAACCCTCTTCAACAATGACCAACCTTGTCACCCCTCTTCAACCATTAATGAAACCATTTTTGTAACATTAATGTACCAATAGCATTAAAATGAATGTAACACCAACTATGGTCATCCTTAATGTAACAACGTAACAAGTGACAACATTGATGTTACATTGTTAGATTAATGTAACATAAATACATTATTATATTTATGGTTGATCGTTATCAAACTCTATAAATGATTTTCATCCACAATCAACACTTTCTAGCCTACTCAACCTTTTTCAAGCATGCTAAACCAAGGTAAACCACACTTTTCCCCTTAATCCTTGATTAACCACAAAAATAATTTTTAATCATGCTGAACTAGGGTTAACAACTAAGGCAATCCTTGGCAATTATAGTCAACCATGGTCAACCAAAGCAACCCACTTCAACCATTGATGTCATTTCAACATTAGCACTAAGATTAATGTAATATGCACCATGGTCAACATTAATGTAACATTATTTTAACCATGTAACAATGGTCAACCATGGTCAACAATGGTAAACCATTAACAACCAATGTAACATTAATATTAGCATTAATGTAACATCAAGCATTGTAAAAAATGGTTGATAACATTGTTAGACCAATGTAACATTAATACATTATTACCTTAATGGTTGATCATGGTCAACCATGGTCAACTCTTAGTCAACCGTTTTCAACTTCAATCAACTCGTCAACCCTCTTCAATCATGGTGAAGCATGGTTAACAAATCAACACCACATGCCTCGTTCAACCATGTTCAAACATGGTAAACCATGATCAACTATATCATTCCCCTTCATCCTTGGTTAACCATGGTAATCATTGTTGGTTATGTTCAACTAAGGGCAACCATGGTAATTATTGGCAATCATGGCCAACTAAGGTCAACCTTGGTCAACCCCATCAACCCATTTCAACCATTCATGTAATATCCACATTAGCACTACGATTAATGTAATATCAACCATGGTTAACCATGGTAAACATTAATGTAACCATGTAGCAATGGTCAACCATGGTCAACAATGGTAAACCATTATCAACCAATGTAACATTAACATTAACACAACATCAACCATTACTAATCATGGTTGATAATGGTAAATAGAAAATTACTACTTATTATTCAACATTAACATTATAATACATATATAAGTATGAAAATTAACATTAATATTACAATTAAGCATTAATATTAATATTAACATATTAACGTTAATGTTAACATATTAATATTAATATTAGTGTTAATTTTAACGCTAATGTTAATAATAATAATAACATTTATGCAACATTAATCATTGTCAACCATGATTGATAATGGTAAACATAAAATTATTACTTATTATTCAATATTATTATTATAATACAAACATAAATATTAAAATTAACATTAAAATTACAATTTAACATTAATATTAACATTCACATATTAATGTTACGATATTAATGCTAATGTTAATATTCACATATTAATATTAATATTAAAATAATAGTGTTAATATTAATGTTAATATGTTAACATTAATATTAAACATTGATATGTTAATATTAATGTTAACATTTTAATATTAATGTTAATATATTAATAATGTTAACATATTAATGCTAATGCTAATGCTAATATTAATTTTTTTTCCACAGGAAAAATCATAACTTCTATTAATAAGAAATAAAAGTTACATGTTGTACATGCAAAGAGCATATTCATATCAGCAATAAAGCTATATCATGATAGAAAAAATAAATACATCTGATAAATGTCCGAATAGATACATATTGTATATGGCAGCAATATTAACATAGTCGTCTATGTTCAAAAAATAATATAAGTAGCCAAAAATAAGTCAAAAGATGCTTACAGTGTGAATTTCACCCATCCTTTGATTAGGATAAAAAATACGATGAAAATACTGATAGAATGCGTGATCATTCTACTCCTGTATCTCCATATGATCTCTAAGTAGGTGCGTCGCCTCCTTGGATAGGAGATCATAAATCACGTTCCTTTCCCTGTAAATATGTTGACATAATATGAAATCAAAATGTGTTTTGAGTTGAAGTACTTCATCCAATATGATCTGGAGTGTGTGCATGTGACATGACGTGTGTAGGTTGAACCAATCTATGATAAATTTGGAATCGCCAAAGATCTGAAGATTATAGCAGTTTTTAGTGATGGCAAATTGTAGAAGAACAAGTAGGCATGAAAGTTCAAAAAAATTATTAGTGCCATGCCCAAGACCGATCTTGAATTTGCATAAATGTAGAGGAGTTAAATGTAGAAGGAATCCACCGCCACAACCATCTAGTTGTGCAGAGCCATCAAATTATGCCCATGGTAGAGAGTGATCAATATGTTTAGGGGTGATAGTCTGGGGAGTGGGAGGTGGGGGGTCATCCAAAATCATATGATAGATGGAGATAATATGGGCAACAGATGAAGTCCAATTGAGAGGAGAGTTGTGGAAGATGGCCTGATTGTGGGCAATCCAAATTCCCCAGCAAACTAATAGGGGGAGGTTACGGAGCTTGTGGGGATTTGCAGATAGCCACCATGTCTCCCATGCAATGGATACAATAGGTCCCTCCTAGTGGAGATGGAGGTTGAGGGAGGTGATGATGCGGCACCAAATTTCATGAATGGATGGACAATTGAGGAATAGGTGCATGATGTCTTCAGAGGCAGCAACACAGAGGATACATATGTTGGGTCCAATTGGTGAGCACAATTGGAGATTAGCCCCTGTGGGAATTTTATCAAACAGTATGCACCACATGAGAAGCCTAGATTTAGCAGGACCTTTTGATTTCTAGAGAGTATGCCACCAAGGGAGAAGAGTTGGAGGCCGATGTGGACTATAGATTTTTAGGTACCCTTATTTTGGAGTGTATCTGCTGTGTTTAGAGATGGTCCAGATGAGTTCATCCTCACGGTCTGTGATTCTGACGTGAGATTATTTTAAGGCATCCAGATATATAGTCCAGGATGCCTCCCATTGAGGATGAAGGTGTAAATCCAGATGAATCAACCAGCCTTGGGTGAATATGCTAGAGCGGTCTTTGTCAGTAATTTGATGCAGTGTGTGTATACCAGCTCGGTTGAGAGTGTCGATGAGAGAATGCGGGAGGATGTGAGAATTTCCGCATCTCGTCCAAGGATCCCATCCAATGCATTCCATCGTACCTAAGTCGATATTACATGCTAGGCCATTACTAATGTGATTGATGGAACACATAATAGCTCTCTGGATCGTAGATCAGTTGGAATTGTGTGCAGGGAGTTGTCAGAGCCATTTAATTGTGTTGTAGGGGTGGATGTATTTGTGTATGACAACCTTGGTCCAAAGATTGTTGCTAGTGAGAATCTGCCACCCAAGCTTAGCAACAAGTTACAGAGAAAAATTCGGGAGATATTTGATGCCCCAACCTCCCCAACTCTTAGGTAAGGCAATACGCGTCCATTTGGACCAGGAAAATGTGTGACCTTCTTTTGTCCCGATCCAGAGAAATTTGTGGCATATATTCTTGATCCTGTTTTGAATTCATTTTGGTATCCAAGCCAGGGACATCCAATAGACCGGAATGGCCTCCAAAACGGACTTGCTAAGTACCAGCCTGCCAGCCCTAGAGAGCCAGCGGTGGCACCAATTGTTCAGTCTCTTTTTAATATTGGTGATTAACCAGTTCCAATCAATAGTTTTATAGTTAATAGGTTTAATATAGAAACCAAAGTATTTCAGGCCTTCTTCAAATATGGTGGGGATAAAATGGAATCTCTTCTGCGCAAAGTGGACCTCATGTGGGGAGCAACCATGACAATTCATAGTGGATTTGTTGTTGTTGCATTACATTCCTGTAGCAGTACATAAGAGTAATAGGATCGATTTTACCACTGTGGAGTCACCTAAAGATCCATTGAGGAAAAGTATGATGTCATCAACAAAAAACAGGTGTGTGAGGATACAATCCTCCGCGATTCGAATGCCTTTCAATCTGCCTCTGTCCCTTTCATCAATGATACATCTGCTGAGGCCTTCCATTATCAATAGGAAAAGAAGGGGGGAGAGTGAACATCCCTGACGGAGACCTCGTTCCACATGAAATAAATCTGTAACAACACCATTAATGAGGATACTATATGAAATGGAGGTGATGCAACACATGATCCAATTGATAACCTGAATGGGGAATCCAAGATGAATAAGGAGCATGTGGATGTAGAGCCAATTGGCTTGACCAAAAGCTTTCACAAGATCAATCTTGAGGACTAGTCCTTTGATCTTCTTGGTACGCATGGCGTGTAGGCCTTCCTGTGCAATGTCGATGGCATCATGAATCTATCTGTTCTCAAGAAATGAAAATTGTTCAGGAGATATGAAGTTAGATAAAATAGGTTTAAGATGATTTGAAAGAATTTTAGCCATGATATTGTAGATGTAGTTACACAAGGAGATGGGACAGAAATCCTTAATATTAACATTAACATTAAAATTAATGTTAACATTTTTAACATTAATATTATGATCAAACTCATCAACCCTCTTAACCATGGTAAAAAATGGTCAACAAATCGACCCCATATGCGTCAGTCATCAAATGGCACAACCATATTTACTAATAGGGTTGATTTATACCAATTGGTGGCATTTTACACTTCTATACACCAATCAACATATGAAAATAATGTTGATCTACATATATCAACCATATTATTAATTGTGGTTGTGCTAGTTAATATGTTTGACTCTTCATTCACTAGTATAAATAGTAAAAGGTACAATAAAAATCCTTGTTTGAGACCCATCGAGGCATTAAAAAACCTAGAAACATATCCATTTATCAAAACAAAAAAATAGGTCAATTCTAGAAAACACATTATCCAACTAAAAGTGTGCATAGTCATACCTATTTGTAGTAACAACAATCTAAGACATAACCAATTCAATTTTTTAGAAGCTTTGGCTAGGTCATTTTTCATCAAAATTATTCAATTTGTTTCATCCTTGGTTGTGTCAATTCATTCTTATGTTGTTTACAAAACATCATGGATTTTCCTTTTGAAAATGAAGCCAAATTGTTCATCTAAAACAAAACTAGACAAAATACTTTTAAATCTATTGGCAATAATTTTAGAAATGAGTTTATAAACAAGATTGCATAAAAAAAGACAACCTTGAGTTCTTTAAAACAAGAGGGGTCAAGGCTTTTAGGGATAAGAGGTATAAATTTGGAATGTAAGCCTCCTAAAATATTTCTTGATTGTTTGGGTACCTCAACTATTCTCAATAGATCACCCTCCAACATATCATAAAAACCAAGGTGAAGTTCAATTGTTCATCCATTAGGTCTAAGGCTCTTCACCTTTTTGCAAGAGGATAAGACTACTTTGAACTCTTTTTTAGTGGCTCTATTTCTAGCTCAATGTTCATACTATCATCTATAAGTCTAGGAAAGAGCCTTATAATTTTCATTATTTCACCAATGTTTGAATTTTTTAAAGCATTTAAAATTTTTGTTTATCAATTTTAGCAATATATTTGAATAATTTTCTGTAGAAATTAGTTGTAGATTCAATATTGCTCATGTAATTTTCTTAAACATAAGACTAAAATATACTCTACTCATCTACACAAAAAATTCACAATTGAGAAGCAATATCAAAAGCATGCATCATGATTTAACACACATACACGAGGATATATCTAGGGGAAACAAACTGCTCAAAACCCCTTCCTATTTGTATTGCATTAATTAGAAAATAGAGAAGAAATACAATGCTTTCTCAAGCTTGAGAAACCTCTGCATAAGTATAATCTATCTCTCTACTTCATGAGCTACCTATGGTCAATACTTAACCAATTTCTTTCTTGCTCATGTCCCTATTTCCTTTCGTCATTTCCTTGGGAATTAGCCCCTATTATTTAGGGAAATTCCTCATCCTTAACTACACAATCCCTATAGGTACTTCTCTTACTACATGCACCACTTGTACAACTTGGATAATTATAAAACTGATAGTACACTACCCTTGAACTCCAATCTCAACTAGGTAACTTGTATTTCATGCATGCATGAGTTAATTATGGTTGATTTATCAGTTAATTGTTTGAACACAAGTTCCTCCTACTAGTTCCTCCAACAGTTGGAACTAGTTTAATTGAATTTAACTCATTTTAAATGAATTAAATTAATTACAACTCAAATTAAACTTGACCTAGGCTCCTAAAATTTAGGAACCACTCTACATGACTCAAGTTAGGACCTCAAATCCAATTAACTTCAATCCAAATAAGTCAAACTAACTTAGTTACATTCATGTTGTCTTATGATGTGGAATTACAAACTCCCTCTCAACAAGAAATATATTCACATATACCCTAGTCCAAGACCTTTGGAATGTATTCCATGTAACACCTCTCACTATTGTTGTTGCTACTACAACATCTGCAAATGAGAATAAAAATAATCATCGAATCAATATGAAACTGTCTAATGGGAAAATTGTGTTGTTGTTGACTCTGCTACTGAGCCACCTACTCTACTGTCAACATTGCTTTGAACTCCTCAGTATTTGACTGAAATTGATCCTACTGCTACTGAATATTGTGGGGCCCCATAGCAAGGTAATGATCCACGAGACAAAAATAATGGACCCTACCTTAATGGACCCCACCTCACACCTGGAAGTATGGCTGCATGAGCTCCCTCTACCAAATTGGCTCAAAATCCCCCCCTACTAGAGGTCTCTTCTTGAGTGGATGTCTCCACTCGACCTCCTCTCTTCTTCTCCATCTATGGCTGCTACACAACTTGTTATGGTTGCATGTTGAGAGGAAATTCATGCTCCCTCTCAACCACAAAGTATCTAACCTTTTCCTTGATCCTCAAGGCTTTACATGCATCTTCGACCTGAAGTGCATATAGGTTCTTTGTTGAGATTCAAAAAGATGATGATTTTAGTGAAAATTAAGCACCTTCACTAAGTGGGGCCCGTAGGCTATTTTTAGGTGTATGTCTATTTTTAGACATGGTGAGCATATTCTATAAGTTGCAGGATGCTATTTGTAGATGGTTGATCAAGTTGGAAAAATAGATGAGATTATATTTTTAGAAGATTGGGTGAAGTCTATTTATATATCACTAATCTAAAAATAGATGCATGCCGATTATTATTAGCCCTTAATAATACTCCGACAATAAATATCAACTTATTCTCTTGGAGCACTTTATTTCAGTGAACATATTTAGAAAATTAGCGGGCTGAAGGAATTACGCAATTCCTAGGGTGGTTGGTGACTCATGCATGGAGGACTCAATTATAACTGATAGTGGCAAGTTGTGACATAGTTGGAAGAGTAGATATGGGAGTTGTTATTTAGTTTAACTCAGTTAAGTGAATTAAAATCAGTTGTGCTAGTTGTATCTAGTTCTAACTGAAGATACACTACTGAGAGTTTAGTGAATTAATTATTTAATTAATTCACAACTAGAGACTCACTTTCAACTGAACAAATACAACAGTTAACTACTTGCATGTCAGTTCCAGTGGAGACCCAGTAAAGAGATAGGTGAAAGGGTGAGATGGACTATCTGTTGTGACTATAGTGATGCATTCAATGCATTTGACACACATTGGAGATTAAAATGAGGATTTCACAATCAAGGCAAGGCCAATTCGAATTCATTCAGGGGTCTTCTTGAGCAGGGATTGCGCAGTGGAGGCAGGATGTCAGGAGGCAAGAAATTGGTGCATAGATATGCAAATTTCTACATGACAGTGTGTATTGATTGTTGATTGTACTGAGAGCTTGATGTAATAAGCTTTGTATGAGATTATTACATGATCCATTGATATACATAATATATGATATTTGGGGTTTTTAGCTTTAAGATTTCCCGTTAAACAACTGTGTCTATGTGTGATTGATTTTTCTTCATATGTGTTTTGCAATTGGCAATTTAATTTCCGCAAAGAATTAAGTGGAAGGATTTTGTATTTAACATAAGTTAATTTGTTAGATCAGGGGAGTCTGGTAATATACATGCATCTTGTATAATTTGTACATGGTATCGGAGCAGTGTTAATCAATGAATATTTCAATCTTGAAGTGGTGCTGAGTTTTGTGTTGGTGGACAATTTGAATTTGCTGCAAGAATTTCTTGGTGCGACAATTGAGTATTCATTTAAATGGCTTTGAATGGGTTGCGGTTGGAGTATGCCCTTGATGGTATCTCTAAACTAAATATACTGGAAGGATATGATGGAGGCGGTGCTTGAAGATAATGGTCTAAAGGAGTTCATCGATAGCAATGTTCCTAAGCCTACTTCTAGCGATGTTGCATTACTTGACTCATGGCAAAAGAAAGTAGCGAAGACAAGAAGAATTATGTTGGAATATGTGAAAGACCATATTGTGTCACGACTTCATGGGAAAGCCACTCCATTTGCAATGTGGAAGGCTTTGACAGATCTTTTCCAAAGCAACAACGACCATAGGAAGTTGGCGCTGAAAGATAAGCTCAGAAAAATCAAAATGGAGAAGGGCGACAATATTCCAAAATATCTCACAAAGTTTGTCCAATGTAGAGATGAGCTGGGGAGTGTGAGAATCACAGTTGCAAATGATGAATTGGTGAGCTTGGATCTCATTGGGCTACCAAAGAGTTGGCATAGTTATTAGGACTCTGTCAATGGACGGAAGAAACTTCCAGATTGGGAGCGACTTTGGTCAGATCTAGTGTAGGAGGAGATAAGGTGAAGTACCAGGAATGGCTCTTCATCGAAGAATGATGATGAAGAGAATTGCGCTTTGGTTGCCAAAGCAAGAAAAGGGAAGGGGAATAAATTCCATCCAAAATCCGAGGCTAAAGGCAAGAAGCTGGATTTGTCCAAAGTGAAGTGTTTTCACTGTCACGAACATGGGAATCTCGCCACTAACTGCCCATAGAAAAATAAGAACAAGAAGGTTGTTGGAGCTGCAGTGGGTGAGGCCCTTGCCTCACAATTTGAACTTGATTTCTTTTTGATCGCATCTTTGGTTTCAAGCACAATGGGATTGGTGTGGTATATTGATAGTGGTGCTTCCTTCCACATGACGAGAGACAAGGAGTTGTTTAGTGACTTGGAGGAGAAATATCTCCAAATGCATATAGAGATGGGCGACGATGGTAGATACAATGCGACCAAAATTGAAACCATTACCTTTGAGAGGGAGTCAGGTAAACCATTTCTGTTGAAATGTGTTATGCATGTTCCAGGTCTGAAGAAGAACTTGGTATTGGTTGCGATGTTGGAGGACAGAAGTTATGACACTGTTTTCAGCAAGAGAAAAGCTTTCCTGCGACATAAAACAATGGGTCAAACCAAGAGGATAGGGATTTGAGTTAAGAATATCTACAAGCTGGAGGTAGATGGCTATGCTACAATGATGGGCAAATCAGAAGAAGTGGTGAGCCAGGATGAGGGCAAATTATGGCACAGAAGATTGGGCCATCTTCACCATGGCGCCTTGAAGATTTTGTAGCAGATTTCTACTGGACTTCCCAAGGGTACCCTTGCGCAATCGGATCAATGCAAGGGATGTACTATGGGTAAGTTTGTGAAGACAACCTTTCATGAGAAGGAGAATCGTGCTTCGGTGATCTTGGAGAGAATTCACATAGACGTGTGTGGACCTTTCTCGATTGCTTCAACAAAAAAACATAGGTATTATGTTATATTTGTTGATGAATATTCTCATATATGCTGGATCTTCTTCATGCAGAAGAAGAGTGAAAAATTCTCAAAGTTCTGTGAGTTTAAAGCATTGGTGGAGAAGGAGTTGGGGAAGCAAGTGAAGGCTCTGCAGAGCGATAATGGTGGTAAATATATCTAGAATGAATTCAAAGACTTCTGTAGCAAAGAAGGAATTCGAAGAGAAATCATAACGCCTCATAACCCATAGCAGAATGGGGTCGCGAAGAAGAAGAACAGAACAATTGCGGGTGCTGCACGACCTATGTTGCATGACTAGGGCCTACCAATGCACTTGTGGGAAGAAACTTGCAACACTGCAGTTTATGTGCAAAACCGTTGTCCTCATAGAGTACTTGGCATGAGTACACCTGAAGAAGTTTTTACTGGTAAGAAGCTTGATATTTCTCATTTGAAGATTTTTGGATCATCTGTTTACATTCATGTGACAAAGGATGACAGGAAGAAGCTGGAGCCGATTGCAAAAGTTGGGATATTTGTGGGGTACAAAAAAACATCCCATAATTATCGTGTGCATTTTCCAAACAGTCGGATGACTGTGGTGCGACGAGATATAAAATTGAATGAGGAGAAAGCCATGAAGTTGTCGCTTGAGAGGGAGCTACACTTGCATGCAGAGGAGGAACTTGTTGTTCCCAAATATGAGCCTCAAGATGTGGATCAGCCATAGGAGGAGGATCATGGAGTGGAGGAGTACACTCACGCAGAGCCAAACATCAGAACAAACAAAAGGCGTACCACAGAAGCTGAGAGACTGAAGCTTGATGCGACACAAAATGTAGGAGTCCCTACATCTCAGCACAGACATAGACAATCACCTGACCAATTCACTGGATACATGGCTCTCATGAGTAAGTGTATCATGATAGAGCCATCTTCCTTTGAGGAAGCAACGCAGGAGCCCACATGGGTAGATGCCATGGTGGAGGAGTGTGACTCCATTATCAGAAACAATGCTTGGGAGATTGTTCCAAGGTCGGTTGGTAAATCAGTGGTAGGTTCAAGATGGATGTACAAGGTAAAGTAAGCTACTGATGGGAGCGTCGAGAAGTATAAGGCAAGATTTGTTTCCTGGGGCTTCTCACAGATCGAGTGGATTGATTATGAATAAACCTTTGCACCTGTCGCACGATATTCTTCCATAAGGACCATCCTTAATCTCTTAGCATAGATAGGTTGGGACATTCATCAGATGGATGTGAAGACTGCATTCCTTAATGGGATCATTGAGGAAGAAGTGTACATTGAGTAGCTTGAAGGATTTGAGATCTTCAGCAACGAGTAGCATGTGTGCAAACTCAAAAGAGCGTTGTATGGGATGAAGCAAGCACCTTGTGCTTGGTACACACGGATCGACAGTTATTTCACTGGAATTGGCTTCACCAAGAGTGAGGCGGGTGAGGCGGATGCAAACCTATACCAAATTGTGGTGGAGGGTAAGCTTTTAATCATTTTTATTTATGTTGATGATTTAATACTAATGGGTGATGAGCAGTTAATATACTCATGCAAGGAAGATCTTGCAAAGGAGTTTGAGATGAAGGATTTGGGCCTTCTTCATTATTTCCTTGGATTGGAAATATGGCAACGAGAAGGTGAACTGTTTGTGTCTCAAGGAAAGTATGCTAGGGAGATACTTGGTAAGTTTCACATGCAGGATTGCAAGCCCATGGATACTCCTCTTCCAGGAAATTGGAGGAAAGAGGATGCTACATCGACAGAGGTAGTGGATGCTAATATCTATCGATAGTTGGTGGCTTCGCTCATGTATTTAGTTAATACAAGACCAAGCATATGCTATGCGATGAACCAACTTAGTCAAGCGATGGTTAAGCCTACATAGCTCTTTTGGAAGGAAGGAAATCATGTCCTGAGATATCTCAGGGGCACATCTAAGTATGGCTTATGGTACAGACAGACAGATGAGGTGAAGTTGCATGGCTTCAAGGATGCAGATTGAGTAGGCAGCCCAACGGAGATAAAGAGCACATCAGGAAGGGTTTTCAGTATCAGATCTACAACAGTTTCTTGGTACAATAGGAAACAAAGATCCGTGGAACTCAATTCAGCGGAAGCAGAATACATGGTAGTAAGTCAAGATGCATGTGAGGCTATCTAGATGAGGAAGATCCTGGTCGGTTTGTTTGGTTCTCATTTAGATCCTACAGTGATACATTATGATAATCAGCATTGCTTTAAAATCTCAATTAATCCCGTGTTTCACGATAGATCTAAGCATATAGATATCCAATATCGTCATATCAAATATTGTATGCAACGAAATATCATGTTGCTTCAGTACATTCCTATGAAATATCAGGATGCAGATATTCTGACGAAGGAGCTCACCAGGAGAAAATTCGAATACCATAGAGGTAGGATTAGGGTGAAGGATAATCCCTATCTTGTTGAGAGGAAGTGTTGATATTCAACAAGATGATGAACTTAGTGAAAATTAAGCACCTTCACTAAGGGGGGCCCGCAGGCTATTTTTAGGTGTATGTCTATTTTTAGTCATGGTGAGCGTATTCTATAAGTTGTAGGATGCTATTTGTAGATGGTTGATCAATTTGGAAAAATATATGAGATTATGTTTTTAGAAGATTGGGCGAAGTCTATTTATATATCACTAATCTAAAAATAGATGCATGTCGATTATTATTAGCCCTTAATAATAATACGACAATAAATATCAACTTATTCTCTTGGAGCACTTTATTTCAGTGAACAGATTTCGAAAATTAGTGGGCTGAAGGAATTACGCAATTCCTAGGGTGGTTGGTGTCTCATGCATGGAGGACTCAGTTATAACTGATAGTGGCAAGTTGTGACATAGTTGGAAGAGTAGTTATGGGAGTTGTTATTTAGTTTAACTCAGTTAAGTGAGTTAAACTTAGTTGTGCAAGTTGTATCTAGTTGTAACTAAAGATACCCTAGTGAGAGTTTAGTGAATTAATTGTTTAAATAATTCACAACTAGAGACTCACTTGTAACTGAACAAATACAACAGTTAACTACTTGCATGTCGGTTCCAGTGGAGACCCAGTGGAGAGATAGGTGAAAGGGTGAGATGGGCTATTTGTTGTGACTATAGTGATGCATTCAATGCATCTGACACACATTGGAGATGCCAATGAGGATTGCGCAGTCAAGGCAAGGCCAATTCAAATTCATTCAAGGGTCTTCTAGAGCAGGGATTGCGCAGTGAAGGCAAGCTGTCAGGAGGCAAGAAATTGGTGCATAGATATGCAAACTTTTGCATGACAGTGTGTAATGATTGCTGATTGTACTGAGAGCTTGATGTACTAATCTTTGTATAATATTATTACATGATCCATTGATATACATAATATATGATAGTTGGGGTTTTTAGCTTTAAGATTTCCCATTAAAAAACTGTGTTTATGTGCGATTGATTTTGCTTCATATGTGTTTTGCAAATGGTGATTTAATTTCCGCAAAGAATTAATTGGAAGGATTATGTATTTAATATAATTTAATTTGTTAGATCAGGGGAGTCCGGTAATGTACATGCATCTTGTATAATTTCTACATTCTTGACTCACACACTGATCTACTTCACCTGTCCCATGGCAATGTGTCTAAGGAAAACCTTCCATTCACTAAATATCACATCGTAACCACGATCTTCCAATACCGCAATGGAAACAAGATTATTCTTTAGTCCTAGAAAAAACCATCACATCCTTGATTCTAAGAGGGGATCTATCTCCCTCTGAAAATTATTTGTACTGATACCAGTCATGTTATACCTCCCATCATCTCCAAACTCAATGTTTTGCTTGAGGTCTTTCTCCTCTAAGTCACTGAAGAGATCTCTACTCCCTGTCATATGGAACGACGCACTGATGTTGAGATACCACATTATTCCCATTATTGTGCTTTCCATGTATGCAATGAGAGTAAAATCAAGCTCAAATTGTGAAGCTAGAGCTTTACTTGTTGCTGCTACTGCAGACTCCTTCTTGTTTGACTTCTTCTATGTACATTTCATGGCATATTTCCTAAATTCATGATAGTGAAGACATTTTTTGTTGACCAAATCTTTCTTCCCACCCTCCTTGCCTTGGGATATCTTTCCTTTGCTGACCAACGCACGGTGCTCTTCCACTTCTTTGGTTGAGTTCCCATCTTGGTTGTCACGCCTTATTTTTTCTAGCACTAGACCAAACCATAACCGATCCAAAATTGGTAGTTTACCTCTACCATTAATGAAATATTGATAACCGTGTCAGCTCTTTGGAAGACCCAACCGAGCTAGAGCTACAAAATATTCTTCTGGAATAGTAATACCGACCCCGCCAAGTTCATCACAAAACTGTGTAAAATTTCTCAAGTACTGCAGAATTGAGTCATTCTTATGCATTTTGATGCAATGAATCTTGCCCTTCAATTTAAGCTTCCTGTGATCACTGTTGTTCTCAAAAAATTCTATCAGTGTTTTCCACATCGTGAATGGAGGTTATTTCCCATGGATAGTTGAGAAAATATGATCTCAAACTCCCTCCAATATGATCCTCCTCGCTTTATCTACATATTTATTCCACTAAGTGAGATCTTGGGCATCAGTTGTTGGGGGTTTAACTACATTTTTCTTGATGTAATATAGTAGCTCGTTATCATCTAATACTGCCTCCATATGGATCTTCCATGCCACAAAATTTGTGGTTCCTTCCAAAACATACTCGAGCATGAGTCCAATGGAATTCATCTTCTCAGTCTTGGAGAAACCCTGCAACAATGATCTTGAAATTAGATCCTACTACAAAGACAAATTCGAATTATATTATATACTATGAATCTAGTTATGATACCATATATAATTTATGATGTAGATTTAATACTACTTATGTAATTCCCTAAAACATAAGACTCAAATCTCCTCTACCCATATGCGGAAATAAATTCATGACTGAGAATAAATATAAACAACATGCATCATGATTTAACACACATGAACGAACATGTATCTAGCGGAAAGAAACTACTCAAAACACCCTTTCTATTTGTAATGCATTAATCAGAAAATAGGGAAGAAAAACAATGCTTTCTCAAGCCTGAGCAACCTCTACACAAGTATAATCTATATCTCTACTTCACAAGTTGCCTTTGTTCAATACTTAACCAATTTCGTACTTGCCCAAGTCTATATTTCCTTGCGTTGTTTCCTCGGGAATTAACCCCTATTATTTAGGGAAATTCCTCATCCATAACTACACAATCCATATAGGTCCTTCTCTGACTGCATGCACGACTTGTATAACTTGGATAATTATACAATTGATAGTACGTTTCCATTGAACTCCAATATCAACTAGGTAAATTGTATTTCATGCATGCATGACTTAATTATGGTTGATTTATCAGTTAACTTGTTGAAAACTCAAGCTGCACCCCACTACTAGACCTCCTACTAGTTCCTCCAATAGTTGGAACTAGTTTAACTGAATTTAACTCAGTTTAATTGAATTAAATTATTACAATTCAAATTCAAATTGACCTAGGCTCTTAAAATTTAGGAACCACTCTACATGACTCAAGCTAGGCCATCAACCCAAATTAACTGATCCAACTAAGTCAAACTAACTTAGTTAACACGTTCTTCTTGTCATGTGATATGGAATTACAAATTTATCCTAATTTAATTCAAGGGAAAAACTAAATCAATATTTTCATGTTTCCATTTTCAACATTTTGGTCCTAAAACCATTAGAATTACCTATTTCCCATTTTGTGTTTACATTCCTTATGTATTTTTCATACTTTAAAATGTTTTTTGATGTTATTGTCGCTTACAACTAAACATATGAATCTTCTCTTAATCCTCCACTCTACCTATAATAATTTTCTTTTGCCTTCAATCTCCTTTAAGGATGGTCAAAATACCCTCACCTCGTTGTTTTCAAAAAGAGATTTCATTCCTTCTTCCATTTTTGTGTGGGATTTATGATTGCAGACAAAAGTATCTCCCCTAAGTTTGGTGGCCAACCTAGAACAATAGAGAGACAAGGAACCCAATGCTTTCCTTAGAGTAAATAGATGACGAAATGGATCCTACCTGGAATCTATCACATGCTTTTCTCCTTCTTTAGCTTGAATGCTCCAATTCCACCTTCGATTTCCAAAATTATAACCTGCACAACCAGATAACACAAGCCAAGAAACTATGAGATCTATGCAGTATAATATAAGTACTATATTCAATAGATCAACATGGTATTGAAATATATGAAATAATGACATCACATATAGGAAAACAAAGAAATCTTTGAATTAATATAAAAGGAAGGATATTACAACCATAAATAAGTGTTGATCTTGTAAAAGAGATCCTCCAAGCTGTCTTGTCCTTTCCTTGTCACAATGTGCACCACCAATCACCATAAATGCATGCAATGATACCTCTCACCATAGTAGCATAAGGGTAGAATCACTCTCTAAAAGCCAACCTATTGCATAGGGAAGGTTATAAATATATAGAGGAGTGGGTTAAGTTGGGAGTTCTTATCCAATTACCAATCTAAGGTTTTAGATCCACCTTTGATGGGAGGATGGTATCTAAGGATAAGGGATGAAAAATCCAAAGTAGGGTAGGATAAGCTCCAAATGTTTTACCTGAGGTAAATGGTTGTACAAAATTCTGGAAGCTTTTGGAATTTCTCTCTTTTCCCCAAATTTATAGAACCAACACAAGTGCAAAGAAGAGCAACCTGTAGGTGATCAACACAGGCCACAGTCGAGAAACCTATAGGTGAACACTGTCCAACAAGAGGCCAGGGAGCGTTGGTCCTAAAACTGGCTCATATCATGCAGTTTCAAGTAGAAACTCTCGGAAACAAAGGAGGCATTCTTAGGGCTTTATGCAATGATGATGAAAAGGGGGAATAAGATGTTGATTGATCCCATTAGGAGGCCTTTTTACTGGATGTGAAAAAATGGCCTATAACAGATTTTCCCCTAAAGCACAAGGTCAGAAATGATGGCTAATGGCTGAAGTGCTTTACCTTGTGGCAAGTCGAGATCAAGAACAACCGACGAGATTTATTTGTTACAATACATTTATATCATGAAATATTTTTGTTGAGGGAGGAATACCCATACTCAACACATAAGCTAACATAACATGCAAAATGATCAAAAGACGCATCCACAGATGCTACTGGTGGACCCATGACTGGATGACTGTTTGTAGGGTCATGACCATCATACATTTTGATCTCTATATAAATCCTGAAATCGCAGCCTGGATGGATGAAACTAGATTGGAGGTCTTTTATCTCGTTCACATGAGCAACCAACATTCGAGTCTAACCATGTGAATAAATGAGATGAGGTCGAACATGGTAGACACCATCTAATTATCGGAAAATGATGTAAGATGTTAACAGACACGAGAGAAACCACTGATGATGTTAATGGCTCTTAAGGTACTATAGTAAAATCTGTATGTTGTGAATAAATGAGTTGATGTCGAACACCACATAGAGTCTTTCAATTGAAGGCCAATGATGTAAACCTATTTCCGAGAGCGAGGACACTTTGTATTGATATATGCAAGCACCAAGGTACCAAAGGGGTGTTTCTAAGTCAACTTCCTGAATAATGTTTTGATGTCAAAAGGAAGTGACCCTTTGTAGGAGGGCCTTTATGTACCCCCCATAAATGACACGAAATGTGTATCATGAATAAGACATAATGATGATGATACAGAATTGGATTAGGAAAAGGAAAACATGGAATGAAGGCTTAGGAGTATTGTAATGGATATCAATTGAATGAATTCTCTTGAACACACGATGACACTAAATGGAGTTGGAATTATTGACCCAAAACCAAAATGGAGGCTCTGAAAATGTGTGATGAAATAAATGAAAATCAGATTACCTAACCCATCAACCACATAGATGAAGTGGAAGAGTGACATGTTCAAGAGAAACTCGCTGCCAAAAAATGGAGTACCTCGTTTTCCTAATTTCTCTAACCATATTGGCTAGTACCTCTTTATTTTTTAACAAGATTGAGGAGGATAACATATGCTTGATATGTAAGTTCATGCTTCGGATGAATCCATTTAGGTATTTTTAACGAATCCTGAGAAGGAGTGGTTCGTCCTTCTCATGTTAAAAAATTCCATCATTGTTTTTTGTTTTAACAAGTCCAATGAATGTAAAACTTGACATCTTTTTCATTTTTAAAGAGTTTGAAAAAGAGGCGAAAATAAAACTCCAAATGTCCCTCTTCGTAGATAGTCTCTCGAGTCTGAAAAGGCATAAAAAAATACTCAAGAGATCCTCTTAGCCATGTTCGACTAAGGTATTCCTTTTTCGTAGATACTCTACCTCAGTCTGGAAAAGGGTTAAACTTATATTGAGTAGACGTATTTTCATTTACTTTTACGAGTTCAAAAAGACAAGTGCTCCACAATATTTTCATGTTTTGGGAGTCTAAAAAGAGCTGAAACAGGACTCTAAGGGGTTCCTTTCTAGTAGATTTATAGATCTCGAAAAAGAGATAAAAGTATACTCCTTGGTAAAAATAACATGTTGAAATTATGATAAAACACTGTTAAAAACTATCGTCCTACTAAAAAAATCACAAAAAGGATTAAACATACATGTTTCATAGTAAAATTGAAGCATATATAGGTCAAAACATTAAATATGAATAAAAGGATGCAAAAAATGACCATAAATACTCAAAATTATTATTGATTTTCACCATTTAACATCTACCTTCAATAGTGAGAATTATGAGCTCTTTTTCCCTTGATATTCTGCAATTGATTGTTGCCAATCCAGTTGAATATTTCGAATATTGTCGCTTCCAAGTAGGAGCTAGAACCCTTCTCTTTATTTTCAAGGTCCATTTTTTGTGATTTCATGCAATTTTTTTGAGGTTTTGAGGGCTCCAGGGTTCCAAAAACATGCCCTAGGACCAACGCACCTCCCCAGGATCGAAATATGCATTGCACCTAGGAAGATTGTCACTGCAGGTGCAATGATCTATATTGCACTACTAGGGTGCTTTGGGTACAAAATGCTAAGTTATTTATCATTTTTACCGCAAAATTTTTCAATTTTTTTGCATGGGAATGAACCTAATGAATCCATTTTTGATGCTTCACGTGTTCATTAGCACAAAATGAAATTCATTTTGTAAGAAACAGAACATGAAGAACATGATTTAAATGCAACAAATGATCTTGCTACCATCTAGGCGTTGAAAAACTGTGGATTGTTAAAATTCTTCTGGCTTCTTGGTATGAGGAAATAGATGGAAATGGCGAAATATCTTATTCGTTCATGGATGTTCAGGAACAAGGGTTCAGGTTTTGGGAACATGTGTTCAAGATAAAGGTAGAAGATATCTACTTTCTGACGAGTTTGTCCAGGAGGAGTGCTCCCGACTCTCTCCTAGGTGGAAGAAGTGGTGGGGAGAGAGTGAAAGATTATATCACTACCTATTATATGCCTCGAGCCCAAAAAATTAGAGATGGAAATATTAATATAAAATATGTAACCCAATTACCATTGAGAACGATCTTGTTCATTATCACAAGATTGGAAGGTAGCTCGAAAATTCATGTAGAAATTAGATCGTACATGCAGTAGGGGGTGGAATGTCTAGAACCATCCGTGTTCAACTGGAGTCAGGTTATTTTGGTCAATATGAAAGAACATCTGACTAAATCAATGATCTAAAATTGATTGTTAGTTAATGTTGTGCTAATATCAGTTTCAGAATTAACATGAAATTGATTTGGTTTTCTTATCATACAAGGCTTTATACAAGTGTTTATGAGTGACAATTCATTAAAATTGATGAGATTAAGTGTATTTCATGAACTTAAAAGCATGGAAATTCAATTCTGAAAAAAAAACATAATAAAACACAGCAAGCACAAATAATGGAGACAAATACACAAGTTTTTGATGAAGGAGTTCACCCCTCTTCGACTACATCTCCTTGGTCCAGCTTCATAGTGTGGGCCTTTGTATTAGCTTCAATTGTGCAAAAATGTTTTATATAGTTTCCCGTTTCCTTTGCAACATGATCCAATGGCTCCAAAACATAAAAATATACCAAGAATGACTCTTCCTGAGCCAAAATTGGTCTAAAATTGCCTCAGTTGTGGAAAAACCAAAAATTCCTATTTTTTCTCCACTAAATCTGGATGTCCACCAGTTAAATCCACTAAATGTCGAAGTTCGTCGAATCTGGCGGGTCCACCAAAGGCACTGCCAAGTTAAAAACACACTTATGGTTAAGATAAGCATGATTTAATGTGTTAAGTAGGCGCATTTAGCACTAATACACATTTAACGCAAATGATGGTTTAACGTGGTATAACCACGTATTAACGGTAATAAATACGTGCTAATCCAAGTTTAAAAATTTTCCTGATTGAGGGTTCTAGCCCCTAGTATTGACTCGCGGTCATGTGGGAGGGGGCTGGCCCCCTCCAAACCCCCATACATGTCGCCATCAAACTTCAAATAGATGTGGTGCCGTTAATAGTTAAGGACTTCGATGGAGGCGTAATGGTAAGACGGTGCATTGTGGTGCAGGTGGTCGTGGGTTAGACCCCGACCTTGACCACCTATTTTTTTGAACGCTGCAAAGGCTAATCCAATAGTTAAAAAATTTGGAATATATATATGTTGCAGAATATATGTTGTATTTCCATTCGACTATGGTTTCGCCCATTAGTCCCAAACTTTGATAAAATATGTTGAACTTGAAATAAAAATCATGCTATCCTCCCTTGACATGGGGAGGGGGGGGGGCACGTGGCAGCCTTCAACTGCACCACGTGGCCCTTCCCCACTAGCCTATAAATTCCACTATAATAACAATTCAAAACTTAGGAAATAGGAGACAAATTCAACTTTCCCAAGCATTATTGGCGAATATTGTGATGACACTTGTCACAGTGTCACTAGTTTAAAAACTAGAGGATATTCCCTAAAGATTCTTGAGGTGCTGATTGGACTACCAAGTCATCAGTCTGTCACTGTTCTGCAAAATTTTTACATGTTTGGGAAAAAAAAAAACATACCATAACTCACTCATACTAACTCATATTTTGATGAAATGAGTTGCGTTGGAATCCTGGTGATGAGCTCTATCCGGTCATTTAGGTATGAAGCATTTTTTATCACTTTAATTTTTTAGCTAAATACTAAGCTCTTGCTCATTCCTCCCCACTAGAAGCCTTTTGGACCCCAAAAGATACTATCAATTATTTAGCAGGTGAGGGTACATCTCCCTCACCCTTTCACTCTCCATCCATTTGGCCTTTGAAGGATTTTGTCCCTTGAGTCCCACTCTAAGGTATTTTCCATTCCCTCTTCTTGAAGTTATGATTCTTCTGTCAAGTATGAGATCTTGCTGAATTTCATCAAGATATTCTGGCGAGAAATCATCTATTGATGCCAGTTGAACATGCTCTCCTTGATCATCAATCAAACGAGGTTCAAACAATCTCAAATTCTCAACATTAACAACAAAATATATTTGCATATAAGGAGGAAAATATAGCTTAAATGCATTAGTATCAATCTTTTCCAGAATTTTAAATGGACCATAACGGATTGGCTTGAGATTTTTACCTTCCCCTTGCAATATTTATTTTCTGATATACAACCAAAATTCATCTTCAACCTGGAATTTGTGATGAACACAGTGTTTGTCATGCCTCGCCTTGTAGCAGCTTTGACTCTTTTCAAGTTTCTCTTGCACTGTGTGATGTATCAACTGAATTTTCTCAATGAAATTCCTTGCCTTATCTATGTCACTATGACCATCTATAGCGACATCTTAATCAAAGATGAAGTCCAAAGGCGATCTTTGCAAGTAGCCATAACATGCCTCAAATGGCGGTGTGTTTATGGAAGAATGCTTTGCCCTATTATATGCATGCTGAATGTAATGCAACTGTTCATCCCACAACTTGGGATGCTTACTGCAATAACCTCTAAGAATATGAATAACTATCATGTTTACCACCTCGGTTTGACCATCTGTTTGATGATGAAATGTTGTACTCTTCTTCAAATTTGTGTCCATCATGTACCATAATTTTGACCAAAAATTCCCAACAAACCGGGAATCCCGATCACTTACAATAGAAGTAGGAAGACAAAAATGAACACATACAATTTGAAAGAAAATATTAGCGGTTTATTCAGATGTAATTCTTTTCTTAGATGGCATCAAAAGACACATTTTTCTGAACCTATCTACCAAAACATACAGGTAATCATTACATTTCCTTGACATAGGAAGACCACCTACAAAATCCATTGAGATACTCTCCCAAGGATGTGAAGGAACCAGAAGTGGAGTGTACAATCCAAGTTTCCTATTACTAGGCTTGTTGCACATAAAGAACATCCTCTAATAAAATGAGATACACTATCAATCATGCGTGGCCATTAACAATACCTTTGGAGATTCGCTACTGTCTCGCCTACACTGAAATGTCCAACAATCAATGATGTGTGCGCCTCCCTTATGATATTGTTTCTTTCTCCCTGTGGTATACATAACTTTCCCAAGTGAAACAAAAAACTGTTACGCACATGATAATCTAACTCTTCATTTTGGTTTCCTTGACTCATGCTTTCATATACATCTTGAAAATCACTATCATATGCATATTGTTCAATGTAACTTTCATGCATAATTGAATTGTGCTTGAGTATAACAGGTGAATTTAAAATAGGCCTAGAGAGCATGTCAGCTACCTTATTGTAGGTAACATTTTTGTACGTGATAACCAAATGAAATTGTTGTAGAAATTCCATCCATCTGAAATACCTTGATTGCTACAACTTTGATTGTGATTGTAAGTACTGCAATGGCTGATGGTCGGTATGGATAATGGTCTCTTTCCCCATCAAATAGTGCTTCCATTTCTTTACAATTTGTAGCAATGCATATAACTCGTTATCATAGGTGGGATAATTAGTCATAGCTCCATTAAAAATTTCAGAATGAAATGAAATAGGCTTACCATGCTGCATAAGCACTGCTCCCATAACATAATCACTTGCATCTATTTGGATCTCAAATGGATGTCTAAGATCCGGAAGTGCTAATACCAGTGCTAAAATTATCTTTTGATTTAAAGAATCAAATGCTTTTTGTTGTACATCTCCCCAGGGGAAGACTTTCTTGACACTTGTCAATGCATGCAACAGAGCTGCAATGGAAGAAAAATTAGCGATGAATTTCCCCCGATACTATGCTGCCCCAAGAAAGCTTCTTACCTATGTAACTATATTGGGCTTGGGCCAATTCATAATGGCCTCTACTTTGGAGGGGTTAATTTTCAACTCACCTCCACCAAAAATGTGTCCCAAATACACTAAATAATTCTTTCCAAACTCGCACTTCGACATCTTTAAAAATAATTTCTCTTTTTTCAAGACATCAAGTACCGTGTTCACATGCATGACATGTTATTCTCTTGATTTGCTAAATATAGGTATGCCATCTAAGTAAAAATGACTAATTCATCTATAAATGGTATAAGTGCATCATTCATGACTCTCATGAAAGTAGTTGGCACATTTATTAGACCAAATGGCTTAACTAACCACTCAAACAATCCTTGTCTAGTTTTGAAAGAATTTTTCCAAATGTCCTCTTCAGTTATTCTAACTTGATGATAACCACTTCACAAGTGTAACTTAGTGAAATATCTTGCATACTTCAACTAATCTAGAAATCGATGAATATGTGCCAAGTCACATCCTTCTTTGGTACCAAAATTGGTGAACCACATGGTGAAGTAGATGGGCGTATGATACCTTTGTTCAGAAATTATTGAATTTGCTTCTTGATTTCCAAACTCTCCATAATTGACATGCAATACATACCAATGTTTGGTAGTGGAACATCCTGCTGCAACTAAACCTCATGCTGAATTCCCTTCTTGGGAGGTAACCCATTTGGTTCTTGAAACATCTCACCATGCTGACTTACCACATAAAAAAAATCAGATTCTAATTTTTCATCACATCCTTCAAAAGATTCATAGTCAACATCATCCTTTTTCTTGATCATGAGAAGCACAAAAATTTTACTTGCATTAACTAGCCTCTTCATTTTCCTTGCATTAACTAAAGAAATATTTAGTTTCTTGTGATGAGCTCTCACAATATACTCCACCCCATCCTTAAGCAAATGATATTTGTTCTCATAGCAATAAAAAACCGCTTTCTTGTCATACAAATATGGATTTCCCAAGATAATCCTGGAAATTTCAAGTGGAACCGCATCTAACTCGACTTCATTAACAAAGTTTACAGTATTACCAAATCTAAATATGCATTTCCTTGTAACCTGTAAATTGGCGTTCTTAACTATCCAACCCAAAATGTATGGTTTATGATTTGGTATGGTTTCAAGGTTAATATTTTTGACTAATCATTCTAAAATCAGGTTTGCTTGTGACCCTTTATCAAACAATGCATCAATCTTTGTATGTTTTGAAATCACTCTAATGTGGAACAATTATATCCTTGTGTCTTTATTTGGAGTGTCATTGTGACTATTTGAGGAACTAGTACTTTCTATGGCTTCCTTTCCTTTGTTATCCATAGCTATTATCTTGGTCTCATCTCCTGAATTGGATCGTGGTGGCAGTCATCTTTTTTTTCCCTTTGTTATTTAGTTTCTTTGGCCTTAGTTCGGGATGTAGTTTCCAACAATGGGCTTCATCATGCCCCTCTTTGGAACAATGTTTGCATGTATTTTTCTCCCCTTCTTTCTTGATGGTTGCATTCTTCTTTCCCTTCCATTTTCTGCCCTTCTCTTTTCCCTTACCCTTGAATGGCTTTGTCTTACTACCCTCTTCCTGAATGTTGTTTCCCCTTGCTTCAATATGTGTGGCTTGCACAGATACTTCATCTAAGTTGTTTCGGTTAAACATAAGGATAGTATGTTTCAAGTAAGAATGTAAATCCCCAATATATTTCAAGATTGTGTCTTGTGAATTCAAGTTTACTCCTAACAACAAAGCTCTCTTTCTAAAATCCTGGGTGTACTCTTGAACAGTTTGGCCTTTGAGTTGCCTAAATTTTTTCCAACTCATTATTGATTTTTTCATATAGGATAATGGATAAAACTCTCTTTTAATGGAAGAAATGAATTAAACCTAAGAAATGGATATCTTACCATGAATTCACATTTCCTCTTGAGTCTTTGACCCCCACCAAACTAGTGCTACTCCTTCTAGCCTTAATGAAGCTAAATGGATATTTTCGTCATCCTCTTGTAGATTTTGAATTTTGCAGTATACTTCCAATTGAAGAATCCAATTTTCTAACTTCTCTGCATTTACCTAACCATTGTACATGGGAATTTCAAACCTGATTTCCAACTTGAGTAATGGAGTTTTTCCTTTTGGAATTTTTGAATGAGTGTGGGTGGTTTTTGTGGTGGATGTGGAAGATGAAGATGATGAGGATGAAGATGGTGGATATGGAGGTGTCTTTCCTCCACTACCTTTCAAAATCTTCTCTTCATCCTTTGTACCATCTGAAGATCCTTCTCCACATGGAGGCTTAGAACCTTCTCTTGATCTTTCTACAGTGAATGCATCAAACATGATTTTAACCATTATTTGTATGTATTTGAAGTCTTTCTTAACATCCTCTTATTATGAATTTCCATGAGTCTCTCCAACTCCTAACATAATGGATAAGGAGTCAAGCTCAACCTCTGATTCTTGTACCTCTTCAATCACTTCAGCTTCTTGTGCAATTTGTAACTCTTCAATCTCAACTGATAGAGATGGAACTTGAGGTGCTTCAAGTGCAGTATTCAATGGAAATTTGGGTGAAGATGATGCTTTCTCAACTCTATTTCTCCTTTTCCTAATCTCAGGACTAACAACCAATAGATTCCCTTCTCCTCTGTACAACTTCAACCCTGTAAGCATCACAAAATTGCAACTATTAAAACCCTTCTTGTACAATCTCAAGAAAAGAAAGCAATAAAAATTTAGCAACCTTATGCTCTGATACCAACTTGATCTAAAATTGATTGTTAGATAATGATGTGCTAATATTAGTTTTAGAATTAACATGAAAGTGCTTTGGTTTTCTTATCATACAAGGGTTTATACAAGTGTTTATGAGTGACAATTCATTAAAATTGATGAGATTAAGTGTATTTCATGAACTTAAAATCATGGGAACTCAATGCTGAACAACAACATAATAAAAAAAAACATGCACAAATAACATAGACGAATATATAAGTTTTTGATGAAGGAGTTGATCCCTCCTGGGCTACATCTCCTTCATCCAGCTTCAAAGTGTGGGCTTTTGCATTAGCTTCAATTATGAAAAAGTGCTATTTATAGTTTCCTGTTGCCTCTGTAACTTGCTCCAATGGATCAAAAACATAAAAATATACCAAGAATGACTCTTCCTGAGCCAACATTGGTCGAAAATTGCCTTAGTTATGGAAATACCAATTTTTCCTAGTTTTTCTCCACTAAATCTGTATCTCTGCTAGTTAACTCCACTAAATGTGGAAGCCCGCTGAATTTGGCGGGTCCTCTAAAGGTTCCGCCAAGTTAAACGCACACTTAATGTTAAGATAAGCATGAGTTAATGTGTTAAGTGGGCACGCTTATCGCTAATTCGCAATTAACGCAAATGACGATTTAACATGGTATAACCACGTATTAACGATAATAAATACGCATTAATATAGGTTTAAAACTCCACTAGATTGAGGGTTCTAGCTCCTGGTCTTGGCTCATGATCATGTGGGAGGGGGCTGGCCCCCTCCGCACCCCCATACATGCTGCCATCAAACTTCAAATAGACGCGGTGTCGTTAATGGCTAAGTACTTCGGTGGAGGCGTAATGGTAAGGTGGTGCATTGTGGTGCGAGTGGTCGTGGGTTCGACCCCGACCCTGACCACATATTTTGTGGAATGCTACAAAGGCTAATCCAATAGTTAAAAACTTTGGGATATATAAATGTTGCGGAATATATGTTGTATTGCCCATTCGACTATGGTTTCAGCCATTAGTCCCAACCTTTGATAAAATATGTATATTGTGACCAACCTTTGACCATGCAATAATAATCATGCTATCTTCCCTTGCCATGGGAGGGGCACGTGGCAGCCTCTGACTGCACCACGTCTCCCTTCCCCATTGGCCTATAACTTCCACCATAATAATAATTCTAAACTTAGGAAATATGAGACAAATTAAACTTCTCCAAGCAACATTTGCGAATTTGGTGATGACACTTTTCATAGTGTCATTGGCTAAAAAATTGGAGAATATTCCCTGAAGATTCTTGATGTGTTGACTGGACTGCCAAGTCATTAGTCTGTCACTATTCTACACAAATTTTCCCTGTTTGGGAAAACAAACAGCAGACCATAACTCACTCATACGAACTCAGAATTTGATGAAATGAGTTGCATTGGAATCCTGGTGATGAGATCTATATGGTTGTTCAAGTTTGAAGCATTTATGAGCAATTTAATTTTTAAGCTAAATACTGAGCTCCTGATTAAGCAAGAAAGGGGAAGTTAAATAACTCCAACTAAGTTTCGATATTAGTCTCGTTTACTCTAGAGTGGGTGCCACTACTTCAGCCTCAACATATTATACTCAAGCCCATCAATAAGAGGGCCCCACGGATGAGGAGGTGGATAGATCATATGACCCAACATGCAGGTTAGTCGACGATCAAATTCTCATCATCCTTCTTTCGATGGATGCGCAGATAGTTCATCATGATCAATGATTATCCTTACGCAGGGATGGATTTCTATCATGATCCTGAGCTCGTCCTTCCTGAGGGTGAGAAATGGGATGCTTCAGGTAAAATATTTCGACCATTTAAGTTTTTGAAAGTTTTATAGTTTTTTTTTTTGTTTTTTTAATGTTCCTGAGAATAAACTATTGATATTTTCATGCAGATATTGGACTAGTTCAACTTGTAGGTGCTTCATGTCTTCGTCATGTAGAAGGAAAACCATAGGAGGAGGTATTCATACCAGTACAGGTTGCTGCAGTAGGACAAGATGCGCTACGGGATCATGAGGTAGCTGAGATCCTATCAGAGGTGGAGTGCCACATGGAGGGGATGACACACAGGATTGATGAGACTGTGGTCAACCAGATTCCGATGTGACTTCAATGATGCACTATCGGAGTGCCTAGCCATATTTGTCAATTACTGCGCAAGGTGGCTCATGCAGTGTCATTTTATCATGAGCACCAATGATTTCTCTACTTAGATATTTGCATGTAGTTTTTCGTATGGGAGATGTAGCCATATGTGTCTCGGGGAATTTTTTTGTTGTTGTAATTCCAAAATTACATATTTTCAGTGTTTCCTAGTTCTTTGTTCCTATTATATTCATTGCAAATTTCTATCTGAAACATAATTAGGTTCTGAGTACTACGAATAGCACCATCAACATAACCAATGTACGGTTTGAGAGATGTCGACATATGCAAACCAAACATAAATAATATCAAAAGAAACTGCGGGAAACTCTAAAAATACACAATACAAACACACTCAACACATCTATAGACATAATGTACAAAATATACTACGCATGAGATCAAGCATAGTATTTTTTGAGGTACAACCCATCCCTAAGCTGCACCAGTGGAACTCCATCGAAACATACTAGCTCATAGGCCCCTTCTACAAGGGCTCCCTTGAAAATATATGGACCCAATGACATAGGTTGGAAATTTCCTAGACTTAACTTATCAGTCTCCTGGACATTTAAGATAACCATGTCTCCTTCCGATAAGACACGAGGCTTGAAATTTTTGTCATATTATGCCTTGACACGTATTTTATGAGATTCATTGGCTAAAGAAACATTGTGACGAGTTTTATCCAAACGAGTCAGATGTAAAATACGCTCCTACTCTACGGAAGTGGCAGGAAGAAGTTTGAAATCTAGTTTTAATGAGAGAATTTCACATTCGATGGGGAGGATTGCTTCCAGACCATAGACCAAGTGAAAGGGTGTGAGTCTAGTAGCAGTCCTAACTGAGGTTCGATATGCCCACAAGGCATCGTAGAGAAGAAAGTGTCAGCCCTATTTGTGTACCCTTGCCATACATTGAAGCATGGTATTAAGAAATTTCTTAACAACCTCAACTTGTCCATTAGCCCGAGGATAGTAGGGAGTGTAATTTTCATGTGAAATTCTCAGCTTAACAGCTAGTTCGGTCGTCATATAATTCTAGAAATGTTTTCCATGATCTATAAATATTGCTTGTGGTACATCAAACCTAGCAATAAAGCAAGTGAAGAAAAAGTACGCAGTGATTTTTTCAGTGTTGTTATATGTAGGCATCGCCTCGGCCCATTTGGTAAAGTAGTCTACAACGACAATGATATAACCATGCCCCCCAGCTGAGTGAGGGTTACATGTCATGAAGTCGATATGCCATTTTGAAAATGGACCAATAGTGAAAATGGGATGCAATGGAGCTAACGAAGCACAAATATTATGATCATAGATATGTCACGCATGACACTTTTGGACAGTGAGAATGTAGTCACAAAAGACAGTGGGAAAAAAGTAACAAGCATGTGATATCTTCTGCATGGTAACGTAACTAGATAATGTATGCCACATGCCCCCAAGTGGAATTCATTAAGGAGTTTCTTGGCCTCCTCAATAGTGAGGCACTTCCGTAAAATCATACCAATACCACGATGGTAAAAGGTGTCGCCGATAATAACGTAATTTTGGGATTGGTATCAGATACGTCGTTGCTCGAAGCGAGAGGTATTAGATTGGAAAGTCCAGGTCTGCAGATAAATCAGTTGAATATCCATACCATGGGCCAGATGAAGAAATAAAAAAAAATTAATCATTAGGGATAGAATCTTTAGATGTAGATTCATAATAATGGGAATGAACGTTTCACATTAGCTCGACAAAAAATAGGGATTTCTTCGACTTTGATTTGATGAAATCTAGGTCCAAATATTGCAGAATAATGATCCACTTAGAGTAATTTCCCCCTAGAAATTGATGTGAAAATATGTATGTCATAGGGTTGCAATCTGAAACGATCATAGTTTTTCGAAGCAAGATGTAATGGTGAAACCTTTGGACAAATTGAACAACTTCCAAAGCCAACTTTTCTACATGATTATACCTGCTTTTGGCATTGTTGAGGTTTCAAATTAGATAATAAATGGGATGTTCAATCCCTATATCATCTTCTTGGACCAATGCCATTTATATAGTAGAAATTGCAGCAGCAAGATACAGGAAATAGTCACATTGATAATTAGGGGGTAAAAAAGAGATGCCCGAACTAGTACATATTTCAGGTCATCAAAATGCTTTCTGAGCAGCGTCGTCCCAATGGAAGGGAACCCATTATTTTAACAAACAAGGGAATCCTTTATTCAACTCAGCGTAATTAGGGATGAACCTCTGTAGGAAGTTAGATTTCCCTTCGAGTGTTTGTAACTGAATGAGAGAAGAAGGTCCAAGAAAATCGATAATCACTTGCACTTTGAGAGGATCAATATGAATTCCTTGTTTTCAAATGGAAAAACCTAGGAGTCGATTAGAACCAACATAGAACACACATTCTTGCGGGTTAAGTTGATTTTTATAGTGTCTACAACAAAGGAAATATCCCTATCATGCATCGGGTGATCATCTTAATGTTTAAAATGTGCAGGGAGATCATCTAAATAGGGTTTCATGATGTGCTTAATGTCATGAGAAACTTAATCCATCCCATGTTTAAACATAGCCCCAACATTCTTTAAGTTGAATGGGAGCTTGCGATATGAATAAGTACTCTAGGGAAAAATGAATGCAGTATTAGGTTGGTCCACAGAGAGAATGTTGATTTGATTATAGCCTTAGAACCCCTCCATGAATGAATAAAACTTGCAGCTAGCGCAATCATCAACAATCTAGTCAATAAACGGGGTCAGATAGTTGTCCTTTGGAAAAGCACGATTCACATCCTGATAATCAAAACATACTCAGATCATGCCCTATTTCTTCATGACAGGGACTATGTTCGATACCCAATCAGTTAAAGGAATGGTGTATATGAAACCAACTCGAAGAAGCTTTTCAACTTCAGCCTTAATACTGGCATCCTTATTGGGATGGATCGGATGGAGGTGATGCTGGAAATGTTTGGCATCAGGATATGACTTAATATTTTGCACTACTGTATTTGGGTTGATACCTGGAATTTACTCATAAGTACAGGCAAAGACATCTCGAAACTCATGAAATAGGGCTCTATATATCTCGATCTTAGATGGAGAAAAATATGCTCGATTGTATAGATTTTTGACATCACCTGTTTTATTAGATATATCAAGAGGTATTATTTCTTCGATATTTGAAAGGTTCTTCTCCGAGTTGACCTCATGAATGAAGACATAATTTTTAAAAGGTTTGACAAAATTAGGTAAATATACATCACTGATATTATCCTAAATGGAATCAGGTAAGAAGGAACGATGGTAATATTTGTCCCACGGATCATCATCTAGAATCATGATCTCCATGGTGCTCTCATCAGTAGGGAATATGTGAGAGAAATGATCAGAAGACATGCCATAATCTAGTGATCGATATACCCAATTGATCGAAAAGAAGGTATAAGCCGCACATGTTGAAGAAATGGCTTCATAATCTAGCTCAACAGGGCTAAGAGACATTCAGTCACAAAAACTTTGGATGTTAGTTTCATCAGGTACAATCCATGGATCAGATGGGATAGTAGATGATGATATCATGTTGATATAAGAAATCGAAGATGAGTTGTTGGGAAGGAGATGAGGAGTGAGTGAAAAATTTCCCATAAGCAAAGAATCCGTCAAAAATCCAACTCCGCCATGCTGATAGGATTGTAGGGCCTCCCCTACAAGAGGGCACTTCCAGTAACATGAGAAGCAGAGGTGAAAAAGGTGAGTTTGTCTATGGCTACAATCCCACCTTTATGAGGAAATGCAATCATACAGAAGTAATTCAAAATGATGGCAGCCATGGGATAAACCAACATAAGTCCCAGTAGATGTTTATAATCGAGAGGTCTGTCAATAACTTCCACTTCTATGGAAACGATTTTTCCCCATAATTCTACCTGAAGGGAATTAAAAATCACACAAGTTTTGTACCATCTTCCTTCGAAGGCTTTCAATGTGGTGGTTGATTGACTCAGTTGAGGTGAACCAATTGCCTTCCAACAAAACATGGACATAATGCAGATAGAGGCTCCTCATACACAATAGAGCGATGAATGTTCTTACCATGGACGATACACTGGATTATAAAGGCTAATCGAGCCAACATATGAGGGGTATATTTTTCATGATAGAAAACAATTAGGTTGGAATCTAATGGATCCACACATCCGATAGCTGACAACAAGGCCTTCTTTTAAACAGGGTAGTTTTGAAACACCTCAAGAGTTGACATTGACGATGGAGACTGAGTCAAGTCTTCAACTACATTGTAATTTTGAGCAACTCTTGAAAGAGGGTTGAAAGAAGACTTATGAATAACACCTTTGGAGGCTTTATAGTCAATTATGCAGGAATCAGAGGTGGAGTAGGATCAGATGAAGGTGATTTAAAACTTGAAGGTTGACCAATATCCTTATCATTCGCTTGATTCACATTAAAATATTCCTTGTTCCGAGTGACCACCATAATATCAGATTTCAGCTTTGAGGAGGAAAGCATCAAAACTGTGTTAGAGGAAGAAGGGTTCTGGGAAACCATGTGAGTCTTATTATTGAGAAATGGGTCGGTCAACATAGTAGGAGAAGTGGAATATTTAAGAAACTGATTCACTTCAACATGGTGCGGAAAATCACGTGTACAATGATCCTCGTTGAAAATAGAGCATGGGTATCGAGGCTTTCTTTTCTCATCGGAGGAATGATTTGCTTTTTTATCCTGCAGTGAGGGGTCTTCCTTATTTTTCCATTTTCCTTTCTTCTTGCTTCCAGGTTTTTGTTGATACTTTACTTTATTAGATGAAATGATATTTATCTCGAAATAATACTCCATAGGAGGATGGGATTGAGGGTTTTGAGCAAATGCAGTAAGAGAAACACTATATGGTTTACTCACCGACTGTGAACTGGTAGAATCAATCATGCCATCAACAACATACGATTCTTTACCAAGTGGAAGAGTAATATTATTTGAAGGTATCGTAGTGGTATGTATCTTATGATAGAGTGTGCCCGATTGGATATAAAAAATATCCAAATGTTGTGCATGAGCAATAAATTATTCTTCGGTCACGACTCCACCTTTAGCAACATATTCTGCTATGGGTGAAAAAAGAGATATGGTGAACCATTACACTAATAATAGATCAAGAAAATAAGTCTTGACCAACCAATTTTGACACATCCACCCATGCATGCAGTCTGAGATGTGAGTGTAGCCTGATTGTTTAAAGTTTGTTGGCAGTTCTGTTCGAGTTTTGTATCTGATGGGAAACTGGAAATGTGTAAGGAAGGTGGTGGATAAAGTGCTTAAATCATGGAACAAAGCTCTAGGTAACTCAATATACCATTTACTTGTGGTACCTATAAGCATTCGTTGGAAAAGACGAAGTTGAATGGAATCATCATTAAGGGAGTACTAAGAACACCATAGATGAAATTTCATAACGTGCGTCGATAGGTCTTCTTCTAGATTCCCATTGAATTTTGGGATATCCGAAGGCAATTTAGTGGGAATAATCAACCACCATGGAAAATGAGGAAAGGGGTCATTAGTGAGCCAAGTTAATTTTTGCAACTCGAGAGTAGCCACAAAAGGAAACTGTTGGTTAAAGTCTCGAGGAGGATGGCATGGATATGAAGGAATATCTTGAGAAAAAGGCACTTGCATTCCTCGATAAGGAGGTTTATGATAATAAGGAACATGGGCACTAGGATAAGTAGGGTTTTTATGACCAGTATACAAGTGACCTTGTTTTCTATCACCAGGATGATGATAAAGTTGTTAGCATGGTTGGGTTTGGATTTTTTGGCCTTGAAAAGGTGCTTGAGGAATTCCTTTATATGATCTGTACTCTTTCCCAACGGGAGTTTGCATTGTCCCATGGTAAGGTGGGTTTGATTGCGACTGCGCCATACTATGAATAATCTACCCTATCGAATCTTGGGGAGTACACTATCCAAGTGATTGAGAATGTAAGGAACCTTGTACTGGATGGGTAAGTGGAACACGGGAAGTACTAGATACCAACATAAATATTGTGATGTAATGATAGCTTGCAAAGGTTGGCTCACATGTATTTGAGCTTGTTGGGGTGATGATGGATGGATAGGAATTCGAGAAAAATATGGTGCAGGTTGAGGATTAAAAAATAGGTCCCAAAATGAACCAGGTTGAATGAGAAAAGTATGTTTCCAAACACTAGAAGCCATTCCAGGATAAGGAGGAGTATAATGAGGTTTATTACTAACTTGAGGTATACCAACAATAGATTTCCCCGCTGAAAAATGAGGAGGGATGATGGATGAAATTGTGATCCATGGAGGGTACCCAACATAAGGAGAGTTAGGTTGTTGAAGGTAGCATTTACCACTAACATAAGGTCAAACCTGCTGCTCCATGGTAGGTGTAAGTGGAGGATGAGTAAGAGAATAATGTGTGGCATTCATAAGAGAAGTACCATATGTTATTACCGAATTGGATGACATGGGAGGATTCCAAGGAATGTAAGCCGCACCAGAAAAGGTACCAGATAAATATTGATAGACCGGTGGGACGAACGGGTCACCATATAGATGTGTTTCTGGTGATTTTGCAAACAATATGAGGAAGCAACATTCGATGTCTTGGCCATAGTGGTGGAAACGGGTTAAAAGGTTGGATCAGTTCCAACCATGGTTACCAATCCCAATGAATATTTTCATGAGGGATCTGTGGGAAAGTCCAAGGAATCATCCAAAGGATTTTTTGTGGGACTGTGAAGAGGAAGATGATCAATCTGATAAAAATGGAGTTCTTCCAAAGGAACATGATTAGAAGGACGAGGCTCTTCTTGTGGGATATCTTCAAAATTCACAAGTCCATATGAAATAGGTTCACCATCGAGTCCAAGATATATAGGTTCAGTCTTAGACAAATAAAGAGAAGAGGAAGGTATCGAAGTATCAGGTGAATATGTCTAAGGCTCCTCAGGTTCAACAACCTCAGCAATCAGGGTGTCTGACTCGGGAAGGTTAGGTTCAATAACCTCAGGAAACAAAGTTTTAGGGACTTCTGTTTTGATTGTTTCTACGTCACCATCAAGAGTAGATGTAATCTTGGGCTCAAAACTCAAGGGGACAAATGATTTTGGCAGATCAATATCAAAAGGAGGGCCAGAAGTAGTTCCCGATGTTCCCAATTTGCTAGTTTTCATCTTCTTATGCTTCTAACGATGGCTAGGAGTAGCCTCTGGCGGAAGAGAAGGATTATTTTTCATTCTACGTGAACGATGAGGTAGGGGATTTTTTTCTTCCACATTGGATACTAAATTTTATTAAGAAAAAATGAAATAAATAAAAAACAGGGTAATCTAGGCATAAAGGATTACCAAGCAACCGTGAAATGCAATATACACCTTGGAAAACCAAGGACTTAACGTACGAAAGCCAATCTCCCATAATGTTTTGTTCGGCATATCACGGTATGCAAGTTGGAAGACTTGGTTACCTATGTATGGAAAGTAACCTATAAGGGACTTCCAAAATATACTTGACGGTACATGGGAGTGCAGTCCATAGTAGTGTTTTCTAATGTGTAACCATTTGATGAGAGCGTTCCTTTATACTTTACATGCATGGAGCATCATCCAATATACCCAAAGGTACGTGGAGGATGATTCTATACACTCACATACATGGAACGAGATATAACCCCCAGAATGAAACGCTGGAAAACAACGACAACTCCTAGGTTTAGCGACGTCGGAACACGTCTCTAGACTAAACCTATAAGTGTTTGTGTTAATATTACAAATTCTCCTTAGGTAGATTCAATAAATTTTTCTGTTTATCTTGGATTAATTTTGAGTTTTGGGCTCATCATGAATATCACCTGAATATCATAAAATGAAAATCTAGCATGAAAAAATGGAAATATTTATGTTTTAATGAAAATCTAGCTAAGGAAGGGAAGAAATAATCAATATGCAGCATACAACATGCAATAGACAAGATGAAAGATGGAATTTCCCTTTCAATGTGGCTGCTCCTACATCGATTCACATAAAAAATGCTAAATTCCAATGCAAAATTTGTATTTTGAACAAACTTAATTTTCGAAATGAGGAAAACTAAGATGCAAAATTTTAATCACCGATTCAAATGCACTTTTCAGAATGAGGACTAAAACAAAAATTCATCCAAGTGATCATTGACCAGATGAAATTAGTTTGCAAGCAAACTAATGACAAGAAAATATAAAAATCAACACCAATCCTTACCAAAGGCAACCAAACACAAATGAAAAACAAATGGAGGCTTTAGAGAGACCACAATCCACTCAAGACTCAAGGAAGGTTAGCTAAAATTAGGATGATCAAGGAGACACTAAAGACAAGGGAAAATTTTGTGCAAAAATAGGGTCCAACGTTGGTGCAGAGGAGGCACTAGTGCTTGGAAAAACTAGTACAAGTGGGCCCAGGTGAGGTGCAATGCTCCGTCAGAGGCACTGGGGGAGTGTTGGTCCAAGGATGGAGGATTCTAGCACAAAAATTGCAAATGAGAGTCAATTAAAATAACTTCCTAGGTCTGTCCTTGACTGATCAAAGATGAAAGGTCTGTCAAAGAGGTAATCAAACACAATGGACAAGAAAAACCACCAAGGGAATACATCGTTACCCAGTATGGCTGCCAATTTTTTATGTGAGATTTACGATTTTGGACAAAAGTATCTCCCCTAGGTTTGGTGCAAAACCCAGAACAAAAAAAATACATGGAACCTGTTGTTCAATCTTTAACATTAATCACGGGCGTATTAAAAGGTCGACAAGCCATGAATCAAACTTTATATCAAAGGAAATATTTCAAAAGTGGCTCAAAAGGGGAAAAGGTAATGGAAGCCAAATGTATTAAAGCAAAAGGGGAAATAACGCTAAGGATGGAGTGTAAAGTCATAAAGCAAACAATAGATATAAAAGGGAAGGGAATGCAACACTAAACACAAGACCGACGTATTAAAAGGAGCTGCCGCCATGTGAGAACGCACGTGGGGAAATTCTGAGGGGGTCAAGCAGCGGGGGGAGGAAGGGATCCATACCCCCGCGGATTTGTGACACGTAGCATGGTGGGGGACTCGATATGAGAAGAAGACAGCAGGAGTATGCCGCATGGTGTGGCGACCAGGTGGCAGACCGAAAGGTGGACCCTCACGGTGGGGGAAAGTCATGCGTTATTTGGCGCAGGAAATTACACGCTGCAAGGATTGGACAGCATGTACACAGGTAAAAGGTAAGGTAAAAGTTCATTAGATCAGCTGGTACTGAGACCCGTACCAGCCTTAAACTCGACACGAGGCGCCCACCTACACCCTTACACCCCCAATCCCCGCGCGCCACGTGTCTCATTGTCAGTGTCCTTACGAAACTTGCCTTCAGTCATCCTACTCACCCGCCTTTTTAGCTCAAACAGTCTGCTCACTCTCGTATTTCACTCCAGTAAAAAGACACAGGTTACTATCTACGGAAAATACCAAGTAGGGAAGAGCGCCTGGTCTACCCCAATCATTGTCAGGGTTCCCCGCGTCGCTTTCCCAAGCAGTGTCACCCTATGTTCAGGTATTCCATTATCTATTTTCCCTCTGTTTTCCATTCTCTTTTTCGAATTCTTGAAATGTCAGCCATGGGGAGGGGAACGCCCAAGAAGAACGAGCCAGAAACCCCCCAGGTCCGTGAGTCTAGGAACCCCCCTGGTTTTGAACCCCTCTATGACTTGCAGGCTGGTATCTGCGACCCAAAATACCCTTTTGACATACGCAGTATCAAACCCCTACTTTTCGGCCGCCATTGCAAGAACGCAGACCGTTTCTGGCTTGTCGTGTCGGGCTTATATCACCAAATCACCCCTCAGGTTCATTCTTGTATTGATTTCATCACCTGGCTCAGAGATGTCTTTGATGTACATCGGGGCATTTTCGTTTCCCCTCAGGGGAATAGGGTTTTTTCCCTTTCTCTCGATGTTATCAGACAGGCCCTCCGTTTCCCTGCCAGCGACACATATATCAGCTTCAAAGATGAAACCTTGGCAACCCAGTTCATTAAACAACCACGGGAAGCCCGTCGTGCCTTTATATCGTCCATAACCGTCGACCATGCAACTTCCCTGCCTACATTAGAGCCGTTTTCTCTAAGTCTTTTCGTCGAAGAGGTTCGACCCATTCTTTCTCTCATCGCCGGCCTTTTGGGGGTAGGAAGCCCGGAAGACATTTCTATGGTATGCGTTCGCTTCTTATGGCTCATGACACAGAATGGGGTAGTCTTAGACATTCCTGGTTTCCTCTCCTCGGCTATCCTAACCCAATTCTAGGAGCTTTCACAAACCCGCCAGTTCCGTTTCTTCTCAATGGTGTTTTACCTCTTCTTGTTCCAGCATGCAGATAAGTTTGACCATTTGGGGTTAGACAAAGCCTATTCTGAGAATTCCCAACCCAGACCAGTCTTCGACTGGAATTTCTCTGTCCGTAAATTACCTAAGGGAGAGGGTTATGCTAACTTTGTGAACACTTTCATGTCCATCGCCTATACTATCATTCATGACTCGCCTTCCCCTAGGGTTTTCCCAGAAATGAAACGCTGGCTGCAGGCCGGGAAATACCAGTGTACCGGAGATTGGTTCCTTTTTGAAGATTGCACTGAAATTCGGGTCTACGGAGCCGAAGTTGCCCCATACCGTTTGCCAGTTTTTCCCGTCCGACGAGTTTACTCCCTCGAGTACATCCGGCAAGCCCTCAAAGCCGACCAGCTCCATTTCGTCCCCTCTAAGAAAGGCTACATCCTAAGGCTTCCTATCGAAATCGGCCCCTTCGCAGTAAACTCAAGACATGCCCTCCCAATCGTTGAAAAACTGTTGCAAGATATGGGCCTGAGGCTGGGGAAAAGCTGGGCTTATGACCCGCGAGAAATCATTTCGAACAAAAGGAAAAGGAACAGGTCTACACCCTACATACATGAGCCGAGGCAATTTATGGAATGGAGGGCTAACCTCGAAATTTGGCCCTTGTTTTCGCAGATGGAGACAGATTCATCTGCTACAGGGGAGGAGGAGGTGAACAGGGGCGCCGACGAAGAAGAAGCAGGTACCTCCGGAGTAGCGCCACTGCCCAAGAGGCAAAGGACGGCCACCAGTGAAGCGGAAGTCATAGGAGAAGGGCAATTACTAGAACCCTTCACGAAGTTTGGTGAATTTGATAAAGTCAAGGCAGGGATAACAGTGTTGAGAGACAGCGCCGTTTCCTCCGATTTCACAGAAGTTACGCAGGCCATTATTGAGCACACTTTGTCCAAGGCAAGGGAAAGCGAACAGATGAATAAAGTAATCTGGGACAGGTACAAGGCTGAATTAGGGGGGTATGTGGAAAAATATCATACCAGGCTCTCTGCCTCTATCAACGCGGACACTGAAAGCCTGGTATTGTCTATGGCAGAGGCCATCCTGGACCCCAATTCTGATGTTCCCAGCTATAAAGTGCTTGAATTGGCCATTGACATGCAGAAGGTACCGGCCAACGACATGTGCGACCTGTTCCAAACGGTTTGCGACATGATGAAGGATAAACTAATGCAGCTCACCCTCGCACTAAAAAAGTTAGAACAGAAACAGGACCAGCTGAGGGCATCCCTAGTAGCTGAACAAGTTTCCGGCCATGCCAAAGCACACCAGGTGCGTGTTCTCGAAGACCAGATCCAGAACCTAGATGATGGAGGAAAAGGTGCACAGGCGGCACTCATAAAGCAGTTGCAGAAGGAAGTTGCATCCGCAAAGAGACAGGCTCGTATACCGGCCTCGCATCATGTTCAAACAGCTGAATTGGTACTGGCGGAGGAGGAGAAAGCAGAGCTGTCTGCCAGGTTATCCAAGGAGAGGGAAGAGAAATAAAAGATGGCCGAAAAGATCAGCGAGTTACAGGACAAAGCAGCAGAGCTACAAGCCAGGTGGGATTCACACAGCTGTCAGCCGGCTGAAGCGTCAAGCGGAGTCAGCTCATTGCCAGCACAACTGTCCACAGCCAGAGCTGAGATTGAAGTACTGGAAAAGCAAACATCCACGGCCAAACTAAAGATCGAACAATTGGAGAGCTCCCTGGCCGAAAATGCCAAAACAGTCGAGGGGCTACAGAAGGAAGTTGAGCAGGAGAAGAAGGTCACGACAGAGCAGCAGAAAACCATTGCTGACATGAGAAGTCGAGCAAAGGGTAACCTCACCCTTCTCGAGGCCAGAAGGATAATCTGGTCAGATATAACCTCAGCGATAATCAAGCAATGGGAGTTTTTGGAGATGATAGGGGAGCATAAGTCTGCCATTCCCTATCTCAGTAGAAAGTTGCAGGAGGCAGGGGTTGATTTGTCCAACAGAGCTCAACATGCTAAGGAGTACATTTCATTTCTTTACGGGCTGAGGGCAAACGACTTGGAGAAACATGGTATCTCCAGCCGATACACAGAGGCCATCGAATGTCGTAAGGTCATCGATAAAGAGAAGGCCCGAGCAGTGGCCTCAAGAGCCCTTCAACAAGTGGTCGACAGCGTCAGACAGTTCGATGAGGTATGGAATGGAATCACCATAGCTAGACTCCCTCCCTACTGGGACCCGGCCGCCCCTACCGTGCTCTTGCCCCTGGACCAATATACAGCGCGCTTGCAAACAGAAAAAGATCGGACTGACCTCCAGATGGGAAAAGCGACTCAACTCAAAGGTGACACAATTGTTACGGTCCTCCAAAAGGAGTTTAATCTCCTTTACATAATCAGGCACCAGCTCCCTACCAAGGCAGGTTTTCACGCTCTCACCGAAGCCTTTATCGAGGTGGAGGGATTCTCAGCGATGCCCGAGCCAAATGTGGAGAATCAGCAGAGACTGGCGTTGTTTGTGAGTCAGCATGCCAGTTCGTCCGCAAACATGCCCCCGCCTGAATCAACAACTGCTTCCACTCGGCCTCGCCTATGATTTTTCTGTCAACTCATGATGTGGCCTTAACGACCAATTTTACTTTCACTCAGTTTATTTCTTGTAAAGTTTCGAGTGGGTTGTTTTCCCCCACTCTTGCATTTTACTTTTTTCACCGAACAGCTATTTGAATTTCTGTTTTTTAAATGGCCGAGGGCCTGTTTACACATGATGGGAGGTTTGATTCCCCATCATGAAATTTTGTTGTTATGAAAGTGACATTTAACAAATTTTGTTCATACGAAGAAGATATTTTCCCAAAATATCTTCTCGCTGAAATGGAAGGAAGCCTATATAAGGTAAATCAAATGAGAAAGACAAGTTCCGAAATTTTGGGAGGAAGTAACTGTGTAAGACCTTCTTGTTTGGCTATTTTGTGAACGTCCTAATATGAATGTAAAGAGCCCATAGGGCCTCAATGAAAAGGAGTTTTGTTTTGGATAAGGATTCTGGCTTCGATTATTCACAGTGGGTTATTCTCTCTAGTGTGTTGTAGTGTAGTTATTCATTTCGCTTATATTCATATATCTGGTATTACATTCTGGAATGCGAGTTGCTGGCTGCTTTCTGTTATGAATTTATCCCTGTGGATACTTATTTCATTAGCTTCTCGGCACTTTAAATATGGCTCAGGTGTAATATGTTGTCCCATTTTCACTCCATTCACGTTTCTGCTATATTGAATGTTATGAAGTATTATTTACGAACGTGGTTATCATGTATGGATTCTTAATGTTTAAGCCCACCACATGTTAACGTGTGTTTCTGAATACTATCTTTATAGCAATTAATATCTTCTTCCTTCTACATTCTCAGTAGATACCTTTATATATCATCCTTCTCTGTGAAGTATTCGAGAATCCAGCCCTTGCTACAGCAAACTGTCTTGGAATTGTCTTGTGCATTTAGGTTGGGGCTTAACATCTGGCTTATTCAGAATTGTCTCTTCAGCTTTAAACTTCTGAAATATTGGATACCATTAAAATTCTATTTTTCCATTTGAAAAGAAATAGTTCGAGAGCTCGATCCTGCTGAGATCCTTCCCATTACATGAACGTGTCTCTCTGCTATGTAAGATGTCCTAGGCA